>CM053502.1:61496399-61640840 GCA_028627145.1 Eidolon dupreanum | reverse complement strand
ATAAAACATTAAAATTTAAAACACCCACTCACAAGAATAGATTTCACAAGAAAT
Organism: Eidolon dupreanum; assembly: GCA_028627145.1. Taxonomy (NCBI): domain Eukaryota; kingdom Metazoa; phylum Chordata; class Mammalia; order Chiroptera; family Pteropodidae; genus Eidolon; species Eidolon dupreanum. The sequence goes on along the minus strand of CM053502.1, from coordinate 61,640,786 downwards.
TTGCAAAAATATTGAGTTTTTCATCAAGGGCAATACTATTCAAGCACTTTAAAACCTTACCCCTTTCCCTTTATTATTACAGCTAATTTAAACTTGCATAGTAAATTGGTGAATTTTGATTGTAATGGAAATTGTTACGTGCAATGGTTGTATAGTCATTGCTGTAGATACCTGAGACATCTTAACCACAACTTACTAAGGGTAAGTGCTACCTGGGGCAGAAAAGTTAGCCTCCAGTGGAACACAGCATTAGTTTTAGCATCACTGTCTCTGTCCCTCCCCACTAAACTTTCCTCCATACTTTCTAATCCAAATTTTGCATGGTCAAAACAGAACTAAACTGCTCATCCTCTATATTCCCTATCGTGGGAAATTGCACGACCACTCAATCCCAAAATCTGGGAATTATCCTTATTTTCATATTGCTCTCACTCCCTACATACATTCCATCATTGTCTTGTCAAGTCAATCTCCTTTTAAACATAACTCAAATCTGTAAATATTATTTCCATCTCCTTTATCAATTTGGTCTAATTACCATTATCTGTTAGATGGGTTATTGCAATAGCTTACAAATTAGTGTTTCTCTTCTACTCTTGTTATCCTGTAATTCATCCTCCACATAATAGTCAAGTGATCAAAATAGTTCATAAAAATTGTTTAGAAACTCGCTAATGTCTTGCCTTATACATAGAATCAAGTTCCTCACCATGGCTTACAGAGTTGTGATCTGGCACTTAACTGTCTCTTGGACCACATTTCATATCACTTTCTCTTGGCCATTAAACTCCAGCCACATTCTGTTTCTCCAATAGAAACTTCATTCCTATCTTATGGCTTTGTATTTCTTACACTCTCTGCCTGGACTATCGCCCCCTGCTTTTTTTCCACGTGATTCACTGCTCCTTGTCATTCAGATCTCAGGAAACCTCCTGGTTCCAATTCCAGTAGTGACCCAATCATTCACATTGCTCTGTTTTAATTCTCTAACTAGTATATCTTACTAGTTGATATTTTTCTTTTTATTTGGTGTTTTAGTGTTTGTCAGTCTCCACCAAAGTGTAAGCTCCAAGAGAGCAGGCAGTTTGCCCACAACGTTCACTGTTCTATCCCTAGTGAGTAACAGAGCTCAGCACATAGTTGTTCAAAAGGTATTTGTTGAAATAGCAAAAAGCAAGCACTCAAAGATTTTTGCTGCATTGAGATAGAATGTAAGGAGCAAAAACTTTAAAAGTCACTAGCCCAGTCTATTAATTCTGTGTGTTGTTACAGGGGGTTTGCCCCAATCTGGCCATACTTGGCCTTATAGCATTTGGATGAGGAGAATGAGTGTTGAGGGAGTTGAAGAGAAAGAAGACTGGAGTACATCCTATGCAGGGATCAACAAATTAAGCTATGTGTGGTTGGTAAAGTAGTAGCTCCCCCCAAGATATCTACATTCTAATTTTCAGAAACTATGAATATGTTACATTGCGTGACAGAGGTGAATTCAGGTTACAGATACATTTAAGGCTGCTAATCAACTGACCTTGAGATGCTGAGATTATCTTGGATTATTTGTGTGAACTCAATGCAATCACAAAGGTCCTTAACAAGTAAAAGAGAGAGACAGGAGAACCAGTGTCGGAGTACTGGAGTGTGAGAAAGACTTGACTGGCCATTGCTGACTTTGAAGATGGAAGGAGGCCATAAATCACAGAATTGTAGACAACCTCTATAAACTAGAAAAAGGAAAGGATACGAACGTTCCCCTTAGAGACTCTAGAAGGAACACAGCTCAGCCAGCACCTTGATTATAGCTCAGTGAGGATAATTTTGGAATTTTGAGCTCCATAACTGTAAGGTAGTAAATTTCTGTGCTGTTTTAAGCCGCCAAGTTTGTGGTAATTTGTTACAGCAGTGGTAAGAAACTTATACATCATGTGTCCAAAAATTATGGTCTAGAAAGAATATAGGGGTTGTAGCCACTACAAATCCTCTTTCTGACTCCTGCAGATACTTACCTGGTGAGGGCAAATAGCTAGACACCCTCTGCTCCCTCCTCATCTGAGTCTGCTGCCTTTTGTTGCCCTTCTCTGTTATTACTTCTCTTTTTCATTCCCCTACAAGGTGCAAGACCCACTCCCAGCCCCATACACACAGAAGAAAAGAGATTAGATTTTTAAAAAAGTCTTCTCCTACCCTAAAACCAAAGTAAAGAGTAAGATAAATTTGACACACAATACTTCTCTCATTCAATTACTACACTAAGGATCAAATTCAATGGTTGGATGCACACTGCACCCAAATTCAACTCTAATCTTTTCTCTTTGAATCATGAATAGACATTTTAGTGTATATTACCCAGTAAAACAATAACAAGCAGTCTAGTAAAAATAAAAATGCTCTTCAATTATTTCTCACTTATCCCTTATGAATTTTATTGTCTAAAAATTGAAAGCAGAGCTGCTGAGTAGGGCAGTCATATCATTACTATGTAGTTCCTAATAAATATGAATCTCTTTTCCCTACAGAAATGGGAAACACATTTTTGTGCTTTCTTAGCTTTTCTGCAGCTAGAACCACTGAAATGAAAGCAGTTCCTAGTTTCAATGCATCAGTATTTCACTTCAGTAACATTACAATATTGTAATGTTTCCAAATAAGAAAAGTTACCAAATAATGCATGATATAGTCTCATGTAATTGATGATAATCAGTTATTTGGGCCCTACGGTCTTGTTTAAGGAATATCTTCTTACCAGAATAATTAAAATTTATTTTTAAGTATTATTATAAACCCTATTTTAATATGTTCAGTGTTTGAAACTAGTTGAAGCTCATCAGGATAAAAAAGATGAAAAATAACAAAATAATGCCCAGTTCAGACTAATTTATGGAAATATTAGATATCTATTAAGTGGCAGCTCTATATGTAAATAAGAAAGTTTAGTGTGACTATAAACATCTTACTATAGTTTACTACTGAGACTGCTATTAAATTCAAAACAAAATGTTAATTTTAAAAGCAATTCATTAAACCCAGTAGATTATAAAAACGTGAGAAACAAAAATTTTATGACTTTCAGTATATAGAACAATATTCTAAAAAGAAAAAAAATATAGATCTATTTACAAGGAAAATTATGCCCTCTTTAGACATGTCACATCAGTTATCAAAGGTAGAAATAAATTTAAAATTGGTAAGAATGTGAAATAAAAAAGATTTTCAATAGCTAATGTTAATGTGAGCTATATTCATAAGACAAATATATTGAATTTCTAATATATAACTCTTCAGTTATATATAACATAAGATATAACAGATTGTTGTTGTCAGAACATCTTACTGAAATTTAAGGAAAGCACTTCCAGGAAGCTGACCAAGTAAGAAAATCTTTATGAAGTTTAGCAAGGGGTGAGGTAGAGAGGGAGAACAGACTCACAGATAGTGACACTTCTTCATGAGAGAATATCGGCCAACCTGCCTTTGATCCTTGTTACAACTTGTACAATATCCTCCACACACTGCTCCACCAAACTAAAGTATATTATCATTAGAAAGAATGAAAAACTAGTCAAATAAGAGCTAATGTTCTGAGTGCATCTAACTCCGTACAATATAATCCAAATGTTTTTTAATCGCTAATCTTCTCCATATTTCATTATGGCCCATAAACGTAAATGGGAAATCCTTACAGAAACAAAATTATTACGAGATATTTTTCTTTGGCAATTTAGAATATTACATGAAAATAACTTTATCCATGCACATATAGGCTGTGTTTTCTTGACTGCAGTTTATAATATTTGTCTTCTTTCTATTCCCTGACTCCCACTCCAAGGTATTAATATTATCTGTTATGCAATTGATGTATAAATTTGACTATTAAGTCTTTGCATAAACTTTATCTTAACAATCATGGTTATTTTATCTTGACTTCAAATGGGTGTAACAAAATTTCTAAGTGTAGACAGAAAGCAAAAGTAGGATTATTATCATTGATTTCCCCAGATCACAGGTAATTTTGCTCTTATCCCTACATTTGTATTTTATTCTTTTTTAGATAGTTTAGATTGTCATCAAAATCAGAAATATTCAGAGTACAAAGAGTGAAACATATATTTATAATATTTAGAATTCACAATTCTTAACTATTTTATAATGTATATAAATTTTGGTATAATTTCCAAATTTCGGATACATGGGACCGAGAATAACAAAGGACCTCTGAGTAGGTTTACCTAAACCAACAAATATGTATAATGTTACTTTTTCATTTTTAATTTTGTAACTTTATAAGAATTACACTACAAATTATTCTAAAAATAATTTTTAGTTCATCAGAATAATTGAATTGTTCCTCTTTGCACTCCCACTGAGTTAAGAGTTACTTAATAAGTAGTCTAAGATTTACGATTCCTGTTCTGAATTCTAGCTGGTCCAACTATTTCCAAATGATCTTGTGTATTCTAGTCTATAAAAGAGCTAGCCATACTTCAAATACTTCTCTACTTTAAAAATTTATCGTGATAGCAAATGGAGTGCTTGAACAGAACAGAAATACACAGTACTCTTAAATTTCTTAATTTTAATATTTACTGAGCCTCCTCATGCTCAGGCATGTGCTGGATACCAGCCAGAGAAAGATGAAAAGGCACTGGCCTCAAGATGCCTATTGTGTACTGGGGAATATAAATGGAGAAATCAACAGCGCAGATTTTTGTTAAGTGTAACAAATGCTATACAGGTTGTCAAGAGTGCATAGAGGTAGGAAAGGGTAATGGTAGGTGGGTGGCAATCAAAGACGGCTTCTGAGAGAAAGAAGCTGTAAATCAAAACATGAACAGAATCTGTCACTGAAGAGCAGAGGAGGCATGTTCTAGACAGAAAGGCCAATGTATGCAAAGACTTGGAGGCACTGTAACGCATGGTATGTTCCAGCAACTGCAGGCAGATGAGCATGGCTGCGGAGGGGGAGACATGGAAGGTATTACTCAAGGCCCTCTACGAAGATACCATTGAGGGGGACATGCCAGGTGAGAGTGAGAGGTCTAGCTAAGATTATAAAAAGGAAGCCTGGAATGTGGGTTGGACTGAAGTGACAAAAGCCTATTAGCCTGGAGATTTCAAACAAATGGAATGGAAAAGAAAACACGAAAAGATGAGTTATGAGGTTCTGAAGCACAGGAATCTGTAGTGGGACAGGCACTGCTCTCTGGGATTTGAGCACTACACAAAGTATGGCACATCCTGAATGAAGGCAGTGGCAGTGGGATGGACAGGAGGGGACACATGACAGGGCTACATGACTTCCTGAACGTGGGAGGTGAGAGAAATAAGAGTCAAAAGGAAACTCTAAGGTTTATGGTTTGGATGTGTAGGTTGTTAGTAGTGTTTTCAATAAAACAAGAAAAGAAGAGAATAGGGGTGGTAAGAAGAAAATGATGCATTCTAATTCTGATATATTGTTTTGAGTTTCATGTTAAGCATCTTGATAGAACTGTCAAGTAAGTGGTTGGAAATGTAAGTCTGTTAAGTAGGATAAAGTTCTAGGATCAGGGTATAGATTTGGGAGCCATCAGGATACAGCTGATAGGTAAAGTCATGGGTCTGGATGAGAATTGGAATAAGAATAAAAGAGCTTTGGTGACAGAATTCTAGGCAACAATATTTAAAGGACAGGCAGAAGAGAAACAAAGATTGAAAAGAAATAACAAAAGGCACAAGAAAAAATAAGAGTGAGCCGTCAAGGAAGCCATGGGAAAAGTAAATGTCAGCAATAAAGGAGTAATCATTATTAAAAAGTGTCTGTCCTCCAGCTTTGACATCCCAATTACCTGGTTGGTCAGTTAGGTGAGGATAATTTTAACAGAGTGTGGTTATATTGGGTTATATTGTGGTGTGGTATGTAAGTGATAAGGAAATGAAGACAGGCAGTATAAAACAATCTTTCGAGATGGTTGGCTATGAAGTGGAGAAGAGAGATCATAGCTCTGTAAAAACTAACTCCCGAGTCCTGAGGCCATGGACATCATAAGGAGTGAAATCCCATCTCTTCTGACTCCTGCCTTCCAATACATTTGTCACAGACATCAGCACCCTAAAACTGTTGCTGAACCTATATCCCTAATGCATAAGTGTGTCTAATGAAATCCTAGTGTTCTTGTAGAAATTCAAACTATTCCCATTCACTCATGCGCAAATGAAATCAAAACAGATCATCTTAATCTTGATAATATAAATGTAACTAGAACTGTATTTCATAAAAATACCAATCATTCTTGCTATATAGACATTTATTGAAGTTTGAACTTTAACTAAACTGAATTACAGCATGGTAATCTGGCTGCAGAGAATAAGTGGCTAAGATGAGGTCAGACAAGAAAGAGAGAAACCTACAGGGCAGCACCCAACCTAGGAAACAAGGCTCCTGCAACTCACCCACCTGAGTTAAATCATTCCGTGTAGTATGGCCATTAACAGTCATTTCAGACAAAGAAATATAAGACTGCTTAGCTTCAGAAGACTACTAAGAATTAATGCAAGGAATCTAAAAAACCAGAGGCTAAAGAGAAACTAGAATTGTAATTTTCAAAATCTATCTGCAGTTAATAAACTTGAGATGAAAAACTGAAATGATTCTCTAAATATTTGTTTTGAAATCATATACATAGCATATACTTAGGGGATTAAACGCTTAGCTCAATTATGAAAATAAAAATGAACTGAATGTGTGTTTTTAAAACTTGGTTATTAGTCCCAATTATTACTAAATTACAGCTTTGATAATCTAAGGCTTCAGCACTAACTTTTAACTATTAGCAGTAATATGCTATAAAATAATATGCTTAGCAAAGCCAATACTACTATAAATATAAAGCAAGTGTCAATATTTTCAAAGCTAATCTAATCTTGAGACAGGAGCTAGTGATTCTGTGAACTGCAGTCCTTACTCAGAGTGCAAATGTGAAAATCAGTCCCAATCAGTCATCCTGAATGAAGGAATCGAATTATTTTCCATCTAATTTAATTGGCACGGGAAATATGCTTGAATTGTTCATTAAATCTGAGTGAGGGTGTTTTCAATTTAACTGTTCCAGCATTTTACAGATTAGTATGCTTCTATTTGCCTTAGAAATTCCAAGTGAGATCTCTTGAGTGCTTAGCATTTCAGGTGTTTATGTAGGTAGGCTCCATAGTAATTTTTGGAGAGGATGATAAATTTTTATAGGAATTGATGTCTCACTAAAGGTATAACTTACCTTTCATTGGTGACTGATCTTCCATCTTAACAAAAAATGGAAGTTACAATATACTCAATTTAGCCTATCTTTGACGATGCATAAAGCCTACAAGTCAAAGAACTGCTGTCAATAATAGATAAAAACAAATATTTTCACAAGATATTTTTATCTGTAATATCTACCACGTTCTGAATTTTCTTTAAAATAGCCTGAGATAAATCCATTTACATGATTCTACTGAACTCCATTTTAAGATGTTTATCTAATCACAAATATATCCCTATATCATCAATTGATATAGACATTCAGATATAAAATGACTACATATCAATTTAGTGCTAAGTTTGAGAGAATAAACATAAGCGCCAAATCATCGATGGGAAGAGATCTCAACAGCCTCAATTAATGATGGGAAATATGCAAATTAGCTATAACAAGTACTATTTATTGTGAAACTATTGAGGAAAAAAATTCAAAACAGATCAAGACAAATCAGCCAACACTATGCTCCCTTGGATTTAATGTTGCTCTAACAGGTATTGACTGAGAGTCCACCAGATTCTGCACTCTTTTCATTTAGTGTTATGACTTAGGGATTTGATCAGTACATACTGTACGTATAACAAAAATCTATATGTGCTGTATTTTTGCAAATATAGAAAACATCCTCCTCTAGCGTTTTAACCTAGGATCGAAGTTTATCATCTAATAATTTCATTACAAAAGGAATAATTCTAGCTCCTTAAATTCAAGAAATAGTATATTTCAGACATCCTTACTCCTTTCCTAACTGATAATTGAGAAATACCAATAACCTACTTGTTATCAGTATAGGGAACAGAAATAAAGTAACCTTTACTTGGATTTTTCATTAAACTGAAATTTTTAAGTATTTTCATGACATTAAGTGTCCTTTCATTTAGTTATTATAATAATAATTCACATACTTCTAGTCAAGGTAAACTGAAAAAATATCTATTTTAGAACAAGTAGAAAGGCTTACTGTTCAGTAAAGAAAGATTTTTTCTTCAGCATTTACCTAAAGCAAGATGTAAATTAATAATAACAGTAACAGTATATTAATAATGATGATGATTAGCTAATACTTATTGGATACTTATTATGAGACATTGATCTAAGCATATCACATGTATTAACTCATTTAATGCCCATAACAACTGTATGAAGCAATTATTATTATTACCCTCATTTTGCATGTGAAAAACAGAGGTATTCTAAAGTTCATAGATTGCAAATGGTGGAAGCAGGATTCAGATAGAGCAATCTGACACGTGAGCCCAGGTTTTTAATGGCTTTACCACACTTTTAATGCCAGGTTTTCTAATCTGTCACTCATGACCCATTAGTGGATGATGATTTCAATTTCATGGGTTGCAATTACTGTGTTTTTTTAAATTTGAGTACAGTTGGTAAACAGTATCACATTAGTTTTAAGTGTACAATACAGTGATTCAATATTTACATACCTTACTATGTGATCATCACACCCAGTCTAGTAACCATCTGTCGTTATGCAAAATTATCACAAAATTATTAACTATATTCCCCTCTACTTTTTCACCCATCCTCCAAACCTCCTCCCCTCTGATACCATCAGATTGATCTGTTTCTATGAGTCTGTCTTAGTTTTGTTTTGTTTCTCCATTTGTTTTGTTTTGTTTTGTTTTAGATTCACATGAAATCACATGGCATTTGTCTTTATCTGACTTATTTCATTTAGCATAATGCCCTCTAGGTCCATCTGTGTTGTCACAAATGGCAAGATTATATTTTTTTACTGCTGAGTAATATTCCATATCTTCTCTATCTATTTATCTGTCAGTGGACACCTAGGTTGTTTCCCTATCTCGGCTAGTGTAAATAATGCTTCAATGAACACTGGGGTACATATATCTTTTTGATGAATTCGTGTTTTGGATTTCTTTGAAAAAACGCTCAAAAGTGGAATTGCTGGGTCGTATGGGAGTTCCATTTCTAGTTTTTTGAGGAATCTCCATAATGTTTTCCACAGCGACTTTAGCAATTTACATTCCTACCAATAGTGCACAAAGGTTCCCTTTTCTCCACAACTTAACTTTATACATAAAGGCACTAGTAAAAGAACAAAACTCAAAGTAAGTAGAAGGAAGGAAATAATAAAGATCAGAGTGGATAAACAAAATGAAGACTAAAAAAAAAAAAAATAGAAAAGATCAATAAAACTAAAAGCTAGCTAGCTCTTTGAAAGGATTAACAAAATAGACAAGACTTTACCCAGATTTATCAAGAAAAAAAGAGACAAACCAAATAAATAAAATCAGAAATGAAAGAGGTCACAACTGACATCACAGAAATAAAAGGATCATTAAAGACTACTATGAACAATTATATACCAACAAATTGGACAACCTAGAAAAAATGGATAAGCTTCTAGAAACAAAATTCCAAGCCTGAACCAGGAAGAAACAGAATCCAGACATACTTATTACTAGCAATGAAATTGAAGCCGTAATCAAAAAACAAAAATCCAGACTAGACAGCTTCCAACATTTAAGGAAGAATTATTACCAATCCTTCTCAAATTATTTCAAAAAATTGAAAAGGAATGCTTCCAAATTCATTCTATGAAGACAGCATTACCCTGATACCAAAACCAGACAAACTTCAAAAAAAAGAAAATTACAAGCCAATATCCTGATGAATAGACCTGCAAAAAACCTCAACAAAATACTAGCAAATTGAATTCAATAATATGTTAAAAATATTATACACCATGATCAAGTGGGATTTATCCCAGGGATGCAAGGATGGGTCAATATCTGCAACTAGTGTTAAAAAAAAAAAAAAAAAAAAATAGAACAAAACAGAAAATAGATTGTGGTGCCAGGGTCAACTTCCTGGGCATGCAACCTAGGCAGTCACACAGGACCACTCTTATGAAGGGCCCCCCACTTGACTTAATGCTCAGCTGTAACCATCTCGAAATTCTTAATAACTGTATCCTTGAACTTGTGTTTTGTAAGTGAAGTATATTGAGACAATGGAGCATGCTTATGAGGAGAGGATATATGCACAGTAAAAGTGGCCATAATCCCTTGCCCCTGTAGCGAAGGTAGAGAATGTGGGTAGAATGCATGCATATAAAAAAGTGAAATAAACAGTAGAGTTAGTCTTAGTACTTTCACTCTTCTGATAAAAACAAAATGTATATGCAGGTATGATATAGGAAGCACAGACTGTACAATTTTAGTGGTTCCACATATGGGTTAAACACTCACATTTCGCTTTTAAAACCGGCATTGTACAATATAAAGATAAATGGTAAAATTTAACTTTCCTTTACTTAGAATGACAATACTAGCAAATTGAAAAAACCATGACAAGTCGAGAAAGAGACCATGGAAGAAAGGAAAGAGTATATATTTAAGTACCTTTAATGGTACTTTTCTTCCCTTTTATTTGATCAAAAGGCCTCACATCTTCATTTTGCACTGGATCCTTCAAATTATAGCCAGTCCTGTGTGGTACACATAAGGGAGATTACTTTTTCACAAAACTTTTATTTCACGAAACAAATATACATAAGCATAATGTGGGTGTACTGAATCACAATGCAAATTTTTTTCATACTATGAGTCACAGAAGGTTTAAAGACCACTTCACTGCACTAGGGAATAAAAGGCATAAGAACACTCTCTCCTTGCCACCCTGAAAGACAATCCACTTAAGAGGGCAACAGAGCTACCTGTATTCCTGCTCCCTGTTATTTTCTAAACTCCAGACTGTCATAATCTGACTTAACTTCGACTTTTACAAAAACATGTCCCACATCTCTGCAACTAGCCCTCTGAACCCCAGAGGAACTGTGATGGTTCTCACTTCCCTGTCCTCCCCCTCTCCACCTCCTGTCAAGCAGCCTAACTCCTCCTCACCTCTGTGCCTTTACTCAATCAATCTCCTCACAGCCATGGTGCCTGTCCTTTCTTCCCTTCTAGATTCAATTCAAGAACCACCTCCCCAGAAGTCTTTCACTTCTCTAAAATTTTTATATTTACTCTCTGTACCCTAACAGTACCACATGATAGATAATTTAGATATTGAGACAGAGAGGATGTGCAGCTGTTTTATACTCACTTCTCCCAAAGCCCATGGCATCCAACAAGGTTGGGCTACAAACAGCACTCAATATGGAGCCACAAGAGGGAACGTGGACCTAGTTTTCTTGAATGCCTACTATGTGGCAAGCATGTTCCTCAAAATACCCTGTGAAGTAGGTATTTTTATTCTACTTTATGGATAAAGAACCTGAGGTTTAAATAACTTGCCTAAGATTGCACAGAGGCAGGACCAAGGGCTGAGCTTCTCCCACCACAATGCCTTGTAAATGACACCCACCTTGGAAGAACCCTGGAGGAAGCATCACCACTATTAAGATAATCAGCTGCAATTTGTGCCAATTAGACCATACCTGAACAAATGTTTTAAGAGTCACAGGGGTGTTCTGTTTTACTTTTGGATTTTCAGGTTGCCTTCTAAGTTATGCATGAGAAGAAGTAAATTCAAAAGTTAAAAAATGGAAATAGCAGGCCTGGATGAGGAAATGGAGGGGCATGTGGGGGAGGGTAACTAGTTTTGGGAAAACAAATGAGAAAAAGAAAGTACCCTTAAAAATAAATCAGATTTGTAGGAGAGTATAAGAAATTACACTTTGCAGGAACAATAGAGAATGGAGAGCTATCAATCAAAAATTTTTTGGCAACTCAGGCATAGAACGCAAGGCGTGATTTGAATCTGGTGTGTGCCTTGGAGGAACCTGAAGAAAGAAAAAAGTTTTGTCTGGTTTTTGCTTAATGCATGGAAAGTTGAGAATTCTGTGCTTTTTTTAAAAAAAATTACCCTATTATTAAATCTTCTAACCATCTTTTATGATAATTCTTCTTCCAGATGAAGTAAAAGTATATTTTTTCCTAACTTAGGGTTAAACTTTTGAAATCCTTCTATAAAAGGCAAAATTGCCAAAATAACCACAGATTTAATACCTGATTATATCAGAAATCCCAGTGGAAATAAAAATGTTAACATGAGATATGAGTGTAACATGCACTAATATGCAGTATGAGACCATCCATGACAATTTTATTCTTAGCTCAAAAGTGAAAAGCAAGAGCTTTAATTTTAGAGGAAAGAAATTCTGAAAAACTATCTGTTTTCTTTAGATGTTCTTAAAGCTTATGCATATTATTTTTCATTGAAAGAAGAGTTAAAAATAAAGAATAATGAGTTGAACTACATATATAATAATAGTATATCCATAAGGCAGTAGAAAAAAACTAGACTACAAAATAAAAACAATGAAAACATTAAATAACCATTTAAATAGTGAAGTCACTAAGTTCCATCATAATCCAAGCTATTTTTATTACCAATCATATTGCTTATTTGAATCTGTTTTCCTTTTGGGGGAGCAAATGCCGAACTTTTATGAAAAAAAGGACTAATTAAAGTATATATTTTCATATGAGTATGTGTATCTAAAAAATGAATATATTCTCTTTCAAAAAAGTCAGTGGCCAAATGAATTTAGCACACATTAATGAATTCCACAGCTGAGTTTAAATGGGATCTGGCAAAACTATATCAGAAGACTTTCAGAGAAGCTTTTAAGTAAAGAGGGAGCTCATAATATCATTGAAATTGTGTCTAAGTGAATTGAGTTCATTATGGATGCTATTCTAAGAACATTCACACAGCCCAATTTTACATTTTAAATGTATTACACGTTTTTCTTAAATACATTTTAAGCTGCACATTTTATAACGAGATGATAAAACTATATGCAATTGTTTTGTGTGGTCACAAAAGAAGCAGAGGAAAGGCTGACGTTTCTGCACACGTGTGAGCGAGGCTAACCCTATAGGCCAACACAGAGTACACTTCATTGTGCCTGCTTAACCCCGCGGTCACACAATCATCTTTTGTATATCAAGTATCCCCACTTACTTTCTCAATTTATCAATTTTACAAAATTCATGCGGGTTACAACAATTTCACTGTAACTTTAAAAAGGCTTGGAATTGTCAGAGATGGGACACACTGGCAAATTAACAACTGAAGAAATAAATGTATGAAGAAATTTTTACATTAAATATACAATCCACACAAATGTCTTGCACATCTGACACTCGTCCTTGAAATTATTAGCTTGCAAAAAGAAGCTATAAATTGCATTGCATAGAGATTGTGCCAATCGAGTTGTTTATAAATTATTCTGTCTGAGGATTTGCAACTAGCAATAGTTGTCATACTTGTCTGTGTAACCCCAAACTGGCACTTACAAAGTAAAGCCAAAGTGACGAACAGAAAACGGTTAAGATTACTACTCATTTAAAAAAATAATTTAGGAGTAAAACTTAAACTTCACTGTACTAAGCTGTCCCACCAGTGGAGAATAAAAGTGAGAAGTTGCTTTTTCTAATGTATTAAATGACCTTGGCTGCACCACTGACTTTCCTCTTAACACAGATTATTGTGACACTCTGGATCATTTACAGATGCCCACCCAGCACGTGGATTCTCAACCTTCTCAGGAAAGAGAGAGAGAAAAAAAAAGAGTGTAGGAAGGTTTCTTCCTGACAAGAGGAGGCAGCACGGAACTGGCATCAGCAGAGTTAACTGGGAATGGGCTCTAGACCCAGCTTCAGTTTGTAAACATGGCCACTGCTTTGTCTGTTCATTCATTTGTTCATTGAGCTCCAGCTCTGTATCAACCACTGCAGTTGTTCTCGAGGTACTGAGGACACAAAGTATAAGACAGCCCCTTCAGAGAAATGTCATTGTATGCAAGTCAGTACACCAGGTGCCCCAGAGGTCTGATGGACATCTGCTTGGGGTACAATGCTGCACAGAGGATAGAGTAGTTGAATACCCAAGATGAGAAGAATGGAGGAAATGATGCTTAAGCTAGCATGAATAAAAGAGAAGCATGATTGTTTTTGACTGGGGGCTCAATGAAGATTTCACAAGGAAACTGAAACCTGAGCAAGCTCTTGCAGAATACTCACAAGCCCACAGGCAGGACCATCCTCTGTATGAAGACTGGAGCGGGCCTGGTAAGACTTATAAGCTATGAGAAAGAAGCAGGACTTGCTCTGGTGAGCAAGAACCACCAAAGTTTCTAAGATGGAGTCATAATCATATTCGTGTTTCAGACGATAATTTGTGCTATCAAGAATAGATTTAAGAGGACTGAGATAGGAAGCTGAGAAGCCCTGAGGTAGGATCGCTCATAGGCACAGAGGATATGGCAATAGCAGTTGGGTCTAGAGGTAGAAATGATCCAGGTGATGTGATGGAATCTTTTAAGTTTGGTTTAAAATCTTTTATGTTTTAAAATCCTGTGACATCAGACAAGGTATGCAGGAGGTCACTGGGATGCAGGACTGGTGTTCCAGGGAGAATGGAGGCCAGAGATACAGAAGGGCGTGCCTATGATAGAACCCTGAGGGACACTGCACTTGGACAGAGAAGGGGTTGATCTTCATTCTCAGACTGAGAAGTAACAGACAAGTGGAGGGGAAAAGCAGCAGTGGAGAAGATCACAAAAATCCAGGGGAGAGCATTTGGGAAGACGGCAGGGCGATCACAAAACACCACCAGTAAGATGCACTGATTTAATTAAGCAATAAGCAGCATGGATACCTTTTTGAAAACAAACTTCTATGTAAGATGTTAGTTTTGTGACTCAGTGAGTAAATGTGAGAGGTTAAGAGGAAAGAAAACTATAAAGTTTCCCATGCGCAGCTGTATTTCCTCACGACTTTGAGTAGGTAGACATGGAAAAGAGAAATGAAGGAACAGGACATTCTAGGCAAGAATTAAAACTAAGAACAGAGCATTGGAGAGTCAGGGATCATCAACGGTCCTAATTAGAGACACCAGTCTCTCTAGTAGTAGTACGAGATGAAGCAGGACCCGTTGAAAGGGCTGCTGTGGACAGCCTTGAGAGTCAAGCAGAGACACTGGGACCGGCCCTTAGCTGAGTCCACAGGTTCCACCTGTGAGGTGTTCTCCACTCTGTACCAAATACAAACCACGACAGGCCCCAAATTATTCTGGCAACTCTTTTCATACTAGCTCCTGTCCTGATAACTGAGTGGGCATAAAGACAGAATGAGAGAAGAATCAGCCTGCTGGGTTTGCTGTTCACACATGCTGCAAATGACCCCACCTGCCCATTTTTCAGCTGACCTCGCCTGACCAATGTTCACGGCTGACTGCCCCCGATTAATCTGGCAAACAGAAGAGGGCATGTCAGAGATTTCCAGCAGCTTTCCTCTAGGAGATTCTCATTAATCTGACTCTCAGGATGGGAAGGAAGAGATAAAAGACCTGGACTTTGTCACTACTTTAAAACTGCTCGACGGTGGTGATGCTCACACCTGCTGATTCCATCTTAAAAGAGCCTTGCAAGGCAAGAAACAACACTGTTCTCTTTTTCTCCCTCCTTCTTCCTTCTCTTCTGCAGTTTGTTTTAATTCACAGGTGAAATGTTGGCAAGCTTCAATAATCTTCTTTCACAATTTCTACGAAATGCACATAGCAGTGGATTATATGTGAATTATCATGATTTTAAATAACTGAACCCGATGAACAGAAAAGGGTTTAACTCTTAAATAATTAGGTGAAAATCAGTTCTGGCTTCTTTTTGGGATCTGGAAGGCACTTCCTACTGTAGACAGGAGCAAAAGGTTACAGTAAATTTGAAGAAATGTCTGTACTCAGCTTGCAGAAATTTACACATTGGCTTTTTAAATAAAGGCACTTTTTATAGCATTAATTGGAGATTTTAAGCAGCAGGCGGTGGGATTTCATTTTATTTTGTAAGGGAAAGTCTAACAGTTGTCAAATGGCCTGGGTAGAAGTGAATTATTTTGAGTTTTTTCTCAAGCTCTCTGAAATGAAGCTTTTACTGCCTGCCGCGTAATGGCCTTCTTTTGCCATGTAAATGTGGGATCAATCTAGTTTTAAACAGAAAGATTTTTCTAATGCATTTTTGGTATTTTTCAAGCTGTGATACAGCTGATAGGAGTTCTTATAAAATGTGAATTAAAGGAAATTCATATTTATAAGCTTCTGAGAGTAATTTTAGAGCGGCGACTTTTAAACATCTGCTAATGAAGAATTCCAAGAGCAGCACTGTGCACCAATTTTTAACATTTCTCACATATGCCTCTTTCCCTGACCAAGGCCCTGGTGGAAGGCTGGAGGCCTGCCCAGCACGAGTCTCATTTTGTGAGCTTCTGGTCACTGTCCCAAAGTGAAGATGTGGCTCAGAGGGCAGACATGGCAATGAAGGAGGGATGGGGTCATCCCCTTCCTCAAGGGAGGTCTGCTTCTCTAACAGTTTCACAGTAGCCACTCCCAGGTTTGGCAGTCACAGACTTCTAAAGTGCTTTGTGGTTCTGTTTCTGGCTTTTAATTTTCCCTGGGAGAATAATAGAAATCACAGCATCGCAAAGTGGACATGTGGTAAACACACATGGGCAGGTTTGCCCTTGCTCTTTCTGCACTGGTTTCCAATTGCTGCTGTAACAAATTACCACAAACTTGGTAGCTTAAAACAGCACATTTTTTTTTGTTTTTGTTTTTGTTTATTTTTCCTTACACTTCTGGGATCAGAGTCTCGATGTAGCTCACTGGGCTGAAATTAAGATGTGGGCAGAGCTGAGTTCCTTTCTGCAGGCGCTAGGGGAGAATCCAATGCATTGCCTTTTCCACCTTCTAGAAGCCATATGCATTCCTGGACTCATGGAGCCCTTCCGTCTCCAAAGTCAGCAATGGCCTGTGCTTGAATCTTTCTCACCATGTTATCTCTCTACCTCTGACTCTTCTGCCTTCCTCTCTCACGTTTAAAGGACCGTCAACGATTACTTTGGACCCACCAAAGTAAATTGGGACCACCTCCCTGCTTTAAGTTCAACTGATTAGCAACCTCAGTTCCCCCATGCCTTAGAACATATTCCCGGATCCTGGGGATTAGGATATGAGTCTTTGGGGGCCATTATTCCCTACCACATTCCCATGAAATCTTTCAGAAAAGTACAAAAAGTTTTCAAGACATTTTAAAAGTAAATCAGCTAGTCAAATAGAAAACATGATTTAGTCTGCGGGAGCAGCTCCTTCAGAATACTCACATTCTAATAAGATTTTTTTAAAAATCCCAAACTCTTAGGATCATGTAAATGAAAGTGAATTATAGATGTTTCTCTATTACATTATTTTATACTCATGTCTGGATTCAGACAACCACAGAGTCCCTATGTCTACATTTATACCTGACTAATCTCAGGACGGTAGGAGAAATCAAACGGTGCTGGTCCCAAGTCCCACCACTGGCCAGCTGGGCAGTCATGCTGTTTCCTCTTTGAGAGGGCCATGGTTTGGCTACCTCTTCCCTCTTCTCTGACCCAGCCTGCTGCATGGGCCACACTCCCTCATCTTCCCTAGACCAGGTTTAGGACTTCTTTCCCAACCCCTAAGTCCCAAAAGCAAACAAACATCCCTGGAAGATTGTTCTAAACACCAGGAATGTAGAAGTGAACATAAGTAGAAGTATTTGGTCTCATGAAGGCTGGGGGCAGGAGGGACAGAGAGAGAGCGAGAGAGAGCGAGAGCGAGAGCGAGAGCGAGCGAGAGAGAGAGAGAGAGAGAGAGAGAGAGAGAGAGAGAGAGAGAATAAATACAATAAGCAAAATTATATCAGGTTAAGTGTCATGAAGTGCTAGAAAGAGGGGGCGATTTTAGTTAGAGTGATAAGGCTGGGCCCCATTAAAAAACTAACGTGTAAGTAAAGGCTTGGAAAGCATGAGGAATGGATGTGTGGAAAGAGAATGGTTCAAGCAGAGGGGATGGCTGATGCAAAGTTCCTGAGAGAGCAAACACAGAAAAAGTTACCAAGTATTAGGAGGATATAGATTTTTCACTACAAAAGCTACCCCCAAAATTCATTTGAATGCAAAAAGACCAGATCTGATCTTTAAAAAAAAATTCTCCTCCACAACCGTCTTCATTTTTTATCTTCTGATTTTATCTAATCTATTCTTTTAATCATTAAACCTATATAAGCCATGCTTCATTCAGTAACAGTAGGGGGAGCACCAGGCATCTAAAAGAAACTAGAAAGAGTCATCACTGAGGGGCAAAAGTGATACCAAAAAAGTGGTCTTTATAGAAGACACACATGACTTGCCCTCCATTTGGGCAGAATTCCAAATGCAGGAATGTGACAACGAGAAGGTGTGTGCTCAGGTCACAGCTTTTCCTCCCACTATGTTTCCTTCACAGCTTCACTGCTATCTGACCTGGCCTTATTTCTGTATCTGTTTCCTAGTTTGTTGTCTCTCTCCTTCATGAGAATGTTCCTTCTCTAAGAGCGGTGATCTTGCCTGCCTTGCTCACCCCATATCACCAGGAGGACTCAGGCCCTTGGTACAGACTCAGGCCCTCAGTCTAGCCCTTGGTACACTATGCGTGGGATGTCTTTTCTGAGACCAGGCCAGGAATCCTGGTTACAGAAGCAGGCAGGCCCCTAAGGTGAGAAAAGATATCAGGCCAGAAGCTGATTCTTTCTCTAGAAAAAATACTGCAACTTCTACATGCAAGGAAAGCTTACTTTTAAGAGAAAACACACCTGTTTCAAGCCAGCACAGATCTGGGTCTAGTTGGGGGAAAGAAACAACCTTCCCCCAGCCCATACCACTACCACCCGGCACCGACCTTTTGCCAATACTCGGAGAAACCTTTATCTGAGGAGAGTGCTAGCTTCCTCACTCAAATGGAAAGCAGTTGAGAGGGGGAGGGAAGTCATGGAAAGGCATTAAAGAAACAGAGTTGTAATTATTTATGTGATGAAAAGGTTGTTCTCAGGATGCTGTGCAGAGACACGATGTGATGAAATTATTCCCATCACATTAATAATAATAATAAAAAGGGCCTTCACCTCCCATGACAAGAAGCTGCAAATCTAAATAATTTTATCTTCTCTGAATATTTCCCAGGATACAAAAGTAGCTTTCAGGCAGAGAGAAATTATTCACTGAGAACATTAAAATACTTCCTTTCAAAAATGACTTTGAGATAATATTTGTTATGCGACTATGGTAATTTTGTGTGTGTATATATACACGTATATATACACACATATATATACAAATATATATATAAAAACACATAAATTTACTAAAATGTTCAATTTTGTTGATGCAACAGTTTAAAATTTATACAGCAATTTTATCTACTGTAACAGATATAAAATGATGTATGTCTATGCCACGTCTGAAATAGTAATATCTATGAAATTAAGCAATGCATTTAAAATTTTATTTATATAAAATGTCATAAAATCAAAGAATCTCATCTCAATTAACCAGGCACAGAAATATTTTAACTATTCTCTTACAGCAGAATAAATGTTAATGCACAAGTTTTCAAACACCTAAACAATGAGTTTATACCTCTCCTACACACAGAAAGATTTCTTCTCATTTAAATGAGCACACTGTTGTCATTATATTTCAGAACTTTGTCTTCTGTGCAAGTTCACAAAGTCAACTCAATCAGCGTGTTCAGGCCCTAAACAAATTCGCAAACACTAAAGTGTAAGTCAGGCAGCCATCAAAATTAATTGGATCGTTATATTTTAGAGCCTCAAAGGACTCTAGAAAGCGAATGGTTCAACCCTTTCATTTTCCGATTGAGAACAGCATTGTTGAATAATTTGCCCAAGGCATGACCAGACCTATATTTCTCACACAGGCAATGCTCTTTAATTTACAGGGGCTCTATTTGGTTGATAGACAAAATGTTATTTGGGAGGGGGGGATTGAACATGGTAAATCAATTCCTAATGTTGATTTAACAACCATGGAATTGTCTCTATAGCTTAATACAGTGTGTTCTGGGGAGTTGGTGCTTAAGAAATAGTTGCTAAATGTCAATGAATGAATGAATGAATGAATGAAGTTCTTGAAAAAGTATCTTTGTTTCAAATTATACTTCCTTCTGGCCAAGAAATAACCTAGCAAACTTTCCTTTCTTTATCTGCCTAGGAGCAACCTGAAAAACAGCTTTCCCAATATGAAGCATATTAGAGCATGCTTATCCCAGAAATCACTTGATGATTTTCCCTATATTAAATTCTTCTCTCTGTCTCTTTTAAAATTTACTTTTAGTGTGTTTCCAAAGGGGAAAAAACACAGTAGACAAGGTGTTCTGATTACAATGTTACCAGATTTCGTAAGAAAATTCTGATGAAATCATCCACCCCTATCCCAAACATTATATAAAATTTAAATTTAGGTTTACTGTTATGTTTCATTTCTAGAATAATCCTATTGGCCTCACAACTGGCCCAACATAATATTAAGGGAGTTTCCGTCTACTGTGCCTTTTCCTGATTCCCTTCATAAACAATTTATACTTTTTATAAATTAAGCCTCTGCCCATTCCTATATGGTTATGGTCGCTGGTTTGCTTTTCGTTTGTTGAAATCACCGCTGTTTCATTAAAATGCCAAACACGTCATCTGTGCCATTGTTTTCGATTCTTGACCACTTGCTGAATTTACTGTTATCTCTTCCATGCATATGTCTCCTTCCCCCAGTGAGATCAGTTTAGTGTGAGGAGGCACATCTTATAATATCACAAGGTGTAGTCAATAGATTCAGATTTAATTGTTTGGAGCTATTGGAATGAGAGAATCGTGTAAAAAGTGCTCTCCAGCCAGGCAGGTTTAATTAGAAATCCACTCCTTCCAGAATTGTTTGTGTGCACTTACTTAGGAAAGAATGTAGTAATGGAAAGAAGTCCAAAGCACATCATTAATGAGAAAATTGCTACCTTTCTTTTCTTTTTCCTTTCTTCTTTCTTTCTCTCCTTCCTTCTTTCCTTCCTTCCTTCCTTCCTTCCTTCCTTCCTTCCTTCCTTCCTTCCTTCCTTCCTTCCTCTTTCTCTCTTTTTCTTTCTTAACAGGGTTGCTAGTTTCATAGATGAAGATGAAGAAAACATCAAACACTGAATCTTGCATTTCAAGATAATAGTTAATGGATTCACTAGTCCACATATCTTTGTCTATATGAGGGTAAAATTAGGTTGGAGAAAAAAGATAATTATGTGCATTTAAGTAGGTTCATTCACCTATTATTTTACTCACCAAATATTTACTGAATATCTGCTGAAGATCAGATTAAATGCAAATTATACAAAAATGAGTGAATCTACTTTTAACTAACTCACTACCTAGTGAGGGATAAACATAAAATTTGGACAGAGTTCTGCACAGAGGTATAAAATAAAGACTAATAAGCCAGACTTGGATGGCAGCAGGAGTCCAGGCTCCAGAAGAAGGTCTGGGGAATATCTTAGGGAAGGAGCACACCTCAGCTGAATCTTAATACAAATAAGTATTGACAAAAATAAGTTTCTGTAGTGGTATGAACAGGGAGAATTTCAAACAAAGAAGACATAAAAAAAAAAACAAAAACAAGAGATAGTATAGGCCATGGTGGAAATTACAAGTCATTGAATGTTGTAAAAGCAGCAAGCTCAGGTTAGGGAGTGATGGAAGACGATGATGCAGAGTTTGATCATGAACTTGAGTGCTGTTTTAAAGACTTTCAGCTTTGTCCTATAGGATAGGGAGCTCCTGGAGGACCTTAATCATGTAAACCACACACAGTCAAATTTCCGTTAAGACAGATGACACTGGAAATGAGTGCGGAACAGAATTCAAGAGGAAAAAAAAAACAAAACAGAAGAAAGGACACCCGTTAGGTTGCTGTTGACTGTTGAGAGCAAAGGAGAAGCTCAACAAGGACTGTGGGAAAGAGATGAAAATCATAGAACCTTTCTAATATTTAGTAAGTAAAATCAGCAGGTGGTGAACTATTGGGAATATGTGGGAAAGGGAAGGAAGAAGTCAAGACTGTACCTTGATTTCAACACAGGTTGACAGTGATAACATTGATCGAGAGAGAAAGTTTGGGGATAAAAGGTGGTTAAGTTAGATTTAGGAATGTTAGGCCTAAAGGCTTTGAACCAAAAACTGCTTATCAGCATCCAGGTGTCGATTTGAAAAAGAATCTTCCCACTGACTCCTATTTGTGTCAACGGTCTTATAAAAATAACTGAATACTACATAGTTAGCGCACTGCCCAATATGTAAATTATGGTAGAATAAAAAAGAGAAGAAATGAGTAACAAAATCAAGACCCAAAATGATTCCGACAGGCTGAAATATAGATCAACAAAATTAAATTTAATAGAAAAACATGAAAAATCTTGCTTTAAAGGATGGTAAGATGTGACTTGAAAGCTGTTCATGTAAAAATAAATGGAAATTTTAGTAGCACTTAAACTTAACATAACCTCTATTGAGTATGAGAACTTGGACTCCATTCATAGAAATATGTAATACATCTTTTAACAATACATGTTTCACATTGAGGTGGGCCATAAAACCTTCAGAGTTCCACCAAAGTGTTTCACTGGCCACCAGAGTATATGAGGAGGGAAAGCTCGGGCAGGTAGACCTCCTCGCCTGTCCAGAAAACTCCCTTTAACCAAGAAAGATCTCCCTTTATTTATTATACAAAGTGGACTTTGTGTAAAATTTCCTTTAACTAAAGGATTCTACTTCCCAAACCAATAATCATGATCCTAGGGTGTAATCATCCCATAGCAAATTCTGCACAAGTCCAAAACCAAATCTTGGATGTTTGTGTTCATTCAGTTCCAGGTGTCTCATATTAAGGTGGCCAGTGAAACACCCGGAGGTTTACAGGAGTCAGTCTCCAGGAGAAGGTCTGGGGAATGTCTTAGGGAAGGAATACACCTTGCCTAAGGATGGGAGGGTCCAGCAATCCTTCTCACTGAGGAATGACTGAAAGAATCAGGAACATTTGAGCTGGAGGAAGACTAAAATGAACATCAACATCTGTCTCCAAGTATCTAAAGGGCAATCAAATGGAAGAGTTATATTCACCGTGCAGTCCTTCTGATGGCTCCGCCAGGAGAAAAGAGTGGAGATTACAAGGAAGGGGATTATAGGCCAACACAGGAAGGAATTGAACCCCTTCAGAATAATAGAAATGGTTGCCCTGTGAGGACATGAGCTCCCTGAAGGCGTGCAGGCAATTCTGCTATAGAAAAGATTATTAGCTTTAACAGCTTTGCTTTGCAACTCTAAGATAAAAGGCATTCATAATCCAACTATATTCTTGTTTAGTGCCTCAATTCCACAGTAGATTGGTCTACTTCTCAAATTCATTAATTCAGCAAATACTGAGCATTCATGTCAGAACATAAACATTTTCCAAAATGAATAAGACGTGGTCCCAGCCTTCACACTGCAGTTCACAGTCCAGTGGAGGAAGCAGATTTGTGATCAAATTCTTATAGTACTTGCTACAGTATCAACCTGGAGAAGGAATAACATGAAAGATATTCCCTTAAGGCCAAAAGGAAGAAGAACAGAATACTATTCTCCTGCTAGACTCAAGTCCCTTTTAGAAACACATGTTTTCCTAGCACCATTTTCTTATTTTGAATCCTAGGTGGACCTGCTAGGTCAAGGTATTTTCTCATTTTACTTTGGAAGTCTAATTCACTCTAGTCATAGATGCACCTTAGGATAATTGCCTGATTAACAGGTAATCCTCTTTTCTTCTTGTAACCAGCTTTACCCCTCTAAATACTGAGATGGTCATGTGACCCAGCTAATCATAAATTATTATTCCCCGGCCATGGTAAGTCCAAGGGCTGGACACATAATATTAAACTGGGCCAATCAGAATCCTTCCCTGTGCTTTTTTTTTTTTCAATCTGAATTTAAGAGAAAAGTTCTCTTTCACGCTCTTGGGCTGCAAGGCTATAATCTAGGAGCTGCCTACCGCTGTGTTCTCCTCATGTAAGGGAAGTTTGTGTGCAATAAGGAAGAATAAAGCCGGGGGGTTAGAAGAATTATATCTGAAAGACATAAACAAAATTATATGGGTGTTTGTGTCCCTGGTTCCAGTTTCTGAGGTCCCTGGCTTTGCCCTAGTCTTTAATATTCTTTTTTCAATTCTGTAAATTGTCTACTTCAATATTCAATATCACTTTCAACAAAAATACACATAATAAGATCATTTTATAAAACAAAACTTAGAAAAAGTCACATGAATCCAAGCTGGTGTGGGATATATAAAGAATGGAAACAAAAAAAGAGATTGTTTCCATTTGTTCAACTCAGAACGTTTTTGAGCACTAACAATGTGACAGGCCATGTGTTGGTTATGGGAATAGAGAAAACAGGTATGTAAAACAGCCAGGACAGGTATATATAATATAAGTGCACATAAATTTGAATATAAATGAAATGTAGTTAAAATATGCGTAAGGATCATACATAGCATTATTTGTAGGTTAAAAAGTCAAAGTATTTTAGAACCAATGAACAATGACACTGACTAGTTAGAAAATCATAAAAATCAGTGTAGCTATTGGCCATAGTGATAAGTACGAACCGAAAATCAGCCTTGATAATAGTCAGATTATTTATTTTAATTCACCCTAAAAATTAATTATCATCCTTGAATCCTCAGTGACTTTAAGGGGATACACCAGAAAGTAGGAGGAGGTTAGAGGGAGTAATTGAACATTGAGTTTATGCCAGTTTTTCTGATTATAGGCATCATACAATTTATCTCTCGTTAATTGAACTGCGAAGTTTTATTTTCCATGGGGGTTTTGGGCTAAATATGAAATTGGTGAACTTTTGCAAAATTATTTGGTTGACACGGTAAGAATAGAACTATTCAGTCATATTGCTTTTCAAACTATTTCCCCCAGCTAATTTACATAGTGGGACTAGGCAGTCAAAATCATTAACGCTATTATTTTGATTGCCATGAATTTTGGAATAAATAATATACAGACTAAGAGATTTCAAAATAAAAGTGACCCAAAGAGGCTAATCAGTGCTCTGCCATCACGTAGGCTGGACCGTTGTTTAATAACATCATGCTGCAGGCAGAAACAAGAAATAGCCCATACCAAGAAGTACCAGTAAAGCTGGGAAGACAAAGAATTGATCCTTGCTGCAGCTGAGAATGCAAATATTCATAAATCTTCCATTGCCCAAACACAGCAGAGATAACTTCATTTCAATTAAGAGAATGGGTAGGAAATCGAATATTATCATAAGACAATGGACTCCTACATGTATACAGTTATTGGTGTAAAGTCAGATTGTCTGTTTGCAAAGTGCCTGATATTGGCATCAAGACAACTAGTAACAACGAAAGTAAGTGGTAAATGCTTCCTCCGATGAAATCATTTTCTTTTTCTAGTTGTGAGATTCAAGAATTTGTCAATCCCTGTAATAGAGTACAGGCTGAAGTTTTACCATCGGTTTATGAGACCTGTGACCTTCAGCCATCTGGGCTTGGAAATGGAGCAGTCCATTGATCCATCATATCTATGCATAGGGTACCCTTAACCAAGGTAAACATTTAAAGAAAAGAAATAGCTCATGTGTTTTACTTTGCAATTCTCTTACAAACTTTTCCAAGATTATATAGCCAAAAAGGATAGAAGTCCTAAACTACGATGTTGCGTTCTCTACATGGAGACTCCCAGGAGGTGCGGACATTTTATGTAAATATAGTTCACGTCATCGTACACTAAAACTTGACTATGTCTTAAGATCAGGTCTCTTTTACAGGTCACAATAAAAGGTACCATCACTAACTTTCTTTGTAATTTTACGAGAAGATTTCGATGAAGAAGTCAGTATTAAAAGATTTGAAGTAAAAATAAGCAGTGACCATATTTTTAAAATACATGTATCTTATAGAATTTTAAAATAATTTCTAAAATATTTCTTACTAAAAAAACCCTTAGAGCAAATAGAATCAAAAAACTGTTTTTCCATATTCATGAAAAGTTCACCAGGGAAGATATTTATCTTTTGGCGTTGTTTTTAAAGACTCACAGAGCACTGAGAGCGTGATCTCAAAAGAGCTTATTTAAATATGCCACCCTCCCCCAAGGTCTTCAAACCTGTGACTGTTTACTTTCAGTCTGTCTACATTTTAATGCCTTATTCCTAAAGGATAGTAAGCTATATGAGTTTTCTTTCATATTTTATGAGCTTTACAAATGGAAAATACAATTTCCTCACAAAAAGAAATGACCCAAATAGCATATTAATAGTTTGTTATTACTTAACAGCACCAGTATCATTCGCAAAATAAAATCCAACTCCTTAGCCAGGTTCCCAGGGCCCTTAAGGTACCATGCATGGACTCCGTTTTCAGCTTCATGTCTTCCACCTCTTCCCACGCACTTTACTGGCCAACTGCCAGCTCTCTCTGTTCCCCCGGGCTTCAGAGCCTGGGCACATGCTGGTTCTCTGCCTGGAACATCTTTCCTCTGCCTGTCTCCCTGGAAAAGTTTCATTTGAACCTCAGCCCCAGTCTTCCCTAACCTTTCTCTATCTTCACCCACCCCCAGGCAGAGTTAAGCCTCTGATACAGCACTGACAATCAAAAAAAAAGCCATTTCTAATTCCTCACAGGGGATCTTGAGCTCCCAGAAGACAGACACTGCACTTCATCCACACAGAGCCTGACTGAGGCAGGCAGTCCATAAATGCTGAATGAATGAATGAATGAATGAGAAGACACCAGACACTTCCAGTTAAGACAGCCCAGGAGTCTATTCTCTGAGGTATCTCCTCTGTCCAAATACATAGCAATGAGAGAAAAGAGAAAAAAATTAAAGGATATAGCTAGTCTCAGAAACAAGCTAAACCTCTCAATAATCAAAATCAGAATGGAGAGTCAAAGTTGTGAGTAAGGGTGAAACCCTGGGCTTGTGAGTTCCTCATCCAGAAAGAAGGAATGAGGGAGTAGTGCAGTAAGCTCCACATGGGCAGGGTAAGACAGCCTCCTCCCACATGTGACCTAGAGCAGTGGTCCCTAACCTTTCTGGCACCAGGAACTGATGCTCCTATAAGAATCTAATGCTTGATAATCTGAAGTAGAGCTAAGGGGTGATGATAGTGCTGAGGAGCAGCTGCAAATATGGATGAAACTTCACTTACTTCCCCGTTGCTCACCTCCTGCTGTGCAGGCCACCAATAGGGTACCGGTCCTTGGCCCTGGGGGTTAGGGACCCTTTTCTAGGGAGTCAGACAGACTACATTTAATTCAGGCTCTTCAATCAGCTAGCCACATGATTTTGGGCAAGTTATCAAATCTACTTGTGCTGCCTCTGTTTCTTCATTTGTCAGATGAGGCTAATAAGAGTCATTCCTCATAGGGTTGTTAGTACTAGATGAGCTAATGTACTCAAAATGCACAGAGCAACACCACCTGGCATTTTGCAAGTATGGGCTATTATATTATTATAATTACAATTATTTTAAAGTGTTATGGTTATCACTGTTAAGAGAATGACAAAACTTGCCTTTGCTGTTAAGGGCTGCAGCTTATATGGGGCTCAGGGGTTAGTTTGGAAGGAAGGCTCAGGTGTGGCCTATGACCATAAACTGAACCAAGTTATCACTGATCCATGACTGATTTCCCCATACACTGGAAATCCTATGGAACAAGAACCCCAGACTTCTGAGGCAAGTCTAGCTCTGGTCAGCTGGATCAGATAAATAGATAGCAGCAACCCCAAATCCACAAGAATGGGAGTGAGAGTTGACTGGGCAGAGGTCAAGAGAGAGACGGAGGAGAAAGACAGACAAACAAGAGCCTAGAGATAAAACTCAATATGTCCTGACCACCTGCTTCATAATTGAGGTTAATATTTACTTCCAGTCCCAATGCCTGTTTTTCATTTTGGAACTTAAACCTATAATGAACATTAATAAGGGTTATTATACAACCTCCTGCTAAGGAAAACTTACCTTCTAATCAATGTACACAGTATCATCCAAAAGACCTCTAAACAGACAACCAAAGTTTCTGCTTTAGACGCTAATAGTTGCCAGGAACAGAAAATTTTCAACCTACAAATTAAAATCCAGAGGATTTCAAAAGGAATAAGTCATGTTGCTGCTAACAATCAAAATCTACTTGTTTCTAACATTTCTTAAGGAAAATTCAGAAATGGTTACCCTTAGAGTTTGCTTCTAATAGTCCAGATGAAAATACAAGTAAGTACAAAATGATTTGGAACCAAGAAGCCTAATCAGAAGGCTTTTCTTAAAACAGAAGTATCTGAGATTGGCTTAAAAATAAATCAGGGGTGGTAAGAAAAGGACAGAAAACTTACCCACTGTAAAATTACACGGGATGAGTAGAAACTGCCCTGACCTTTCATTACGTAAATGCCTCTGATGCCTGAGACTCTCTCTTTCACTTGATCTGGCTGAGCAAATGTCACTGTGTTCAATGAAACAACTAATTCTGTATCTGGAGGATGAGGGCAGAGTCACTCTTATGCAGGAGTATGAAGCCGGTCTCCCCTGCCTTCCCATCTGCCTTCTGTGCCTTCTTCTTTTCCTCTCTATTCCTCACCCTGCAGACCAATTTCCTTGCTCTCCTCCCCAACTCCTGTCAGTCTTTGCCAGTGCTCCATGTCCCAAACTCTGACAGAATCCCTCAGTGCAAACTTGTAGAGCTGAAACTTAAAGTAACATGATGGACTGAGGTGACACAGGCTCTCTCCTGCAACAAGCACATGAAATTGTACATAAAATGTGAATTCAGAAGTTTTATTCACAGCTGAGTTCAAAAGGAAGGGCAGTCTACAGGTACTGTAAATAAAGAAGGGTGTCTCAGTGTTTCAAGGGATGATGGACAGAAACTTATGCTCTAGGGTCTGGGAGCTAAGGTTTTAATGTCCACAAGATGAAGGGCTGGAACCAAGACCACAGCATAGAATTGGCACCATTCCAGGGGTTCCCAAACTGTGAAAATTGGACTTTAAAACTGAGCTAGAGCAGAAAGAAGCAAGAAAGCCTAGCATCTGCCTGGGCTCCTTGAGAAATCAAAATTTCAACCACATACTGTGTGAAAGACTATCAGAGCTAAATTTATACTACTCGGTTACCAAGAAATCTCCAACCAAGAAATTAACTACAAAACTGGCTCAAAATCAGGAAATGCCCACAGCCTCAGCAGACGCAAACACAAGTACTCTGAAAGGATGCTTCCTCCATTCTAAGCACACAGGACTGTTTTTATCAAAACAAACTTCCTCTTTAAGATTAGCTCTCCTTCAAAACTTAAGAATGAAGTATAGAAACTAAGCACCATAAGGGAGAGTCAGTAGGCACCATAAACAAAGAGAATTAGCATCTCCAGGGGCAGGAAATAATTGAACGACTTTAAAAGAAATTATTTAAAAGTGCATTAATTTGCATTCCCACCAACAGTGTACAAGGGTTCCTTTTTCTCCACATCCTGGCTAATGCTTATCTCTTGTCTTTTTAATGCCATTCTAACAAGTGTGAGGTGATATCTCACTGTGGTTTCCACATTCATTTTCTTAATAGTGCTGTTAAACATCTTTTCATGTGTCTGTTCACCATCTGTATGTATGTATGTATTCTTTGGAAAAATGTCTATTCAAATCCTCTGTCCATTTTTTTTCATTGGGTTGTTTGTTCTTTTATTTGTTGTTGAGATGTATGAGGTATGGTGATGGATAGAAAGTAGACTTTTAGTGCTGAGCACAATGTAGTATATACAGATGTCAAATTATGATGTACACCTGAAACAATTTTATAAATCAGCATTATCTCAATAAAAAAATAAAATATATAAGTACATTTAAATGATTAGAGAAATAAAAGAGAATAGAAATAATGCTAAAAGAATAGTATAAAAAACTAGAAGATTTGGAAAAGAATCAAATAGAATTTATAGAAATGCAAAATACTGTCATTGAAATTAAAAACTCAATAGAGAGATTAAGTAGCAAATATAGTAAACCGATTATCTCAGCTGAAGAAAGTATTACTGATCTGGAAGATAGATCTAAGGAAATCACCAGAATGCAACAGACCAAACAGTAAAAATCACGAGAGATCAAACTGCATCTAGCCAAATTCTAAGAAAGTAAGTTGGATATTTTTTCATGGGATAATTATAAATGATGAAATAATATAATGTTTACTTTCCAAGGATTATTTATATTTCTTTTAAAATATATTATTCCCAATGACTAGATTTTTAGTGGTAAAATGTTACAGAAAATAAATTCCTGCACCCATTTAAATTATATGCCATCTTTTAGGCATTCATTTAATGAACCTGGTTATAATATCTATAAATATATAATGACAATATGTCTTACCTTATTAAGTGGGAGAGAGCCAGCTTTTTGTTTTTATTTTTGTTTTTTCTAAATTAGCTTTTGTTTTTCCTGTATCCACATACATGCTTTGCTTCATGAAGCATACAAAATGAAATGAAGAGGAACTGTTGTGAAATGAATCCTATTTTATCACTAATTTTAATTATGAAATCAGAAGTATATACTCATAGAAAAAGGTAACCCCAAAAGAGATTGAAACATCCTGTAAAAAACTTATTGAGGTCCAGGCTGGTCTTAATATATGTAAAGGGAGTTAACTACTGTTATGTTTTGAAGAATCTCAAGAAAATCACACGAAAAATCTCTTCATCCAGTGCCTGCTACCTGAAATTCCACTAAATTATCCCATCAAACACTCATAATTCTGGGAAGAGCCAAACAATAAAAAATTATTATTTGTTAACTTAGTACAATTTAGCTTATTGTAGTCTTTGCAACATGTAATTTTATTGGGGAAGGCAAGCAACAAGAGATGGTTTAAGGACTCCAGTCATCTAATGACGGGGTACACTAAAGATGATGTGCCAGAGAAGGGAAACAGATATTGAAAGAAAGAAAAAAGAATGCTCTAAACTTTCTAAATAAAACTCTGTTCAGTCACTCACAAACATGCTGAGCTCTCCTTGATTCAAATAAGGACTGATTATGCATCATTATCACACACAAAATGAAACTGGTTTAAAGGAGGACAGTTTGGACCACATGTACAGCTATGGGCCTTTGGAGCCAGAGAGATCTGTGTTGAAACTCAGCTATGTCCCCTAATAGGTGTATAATCTTAACATGTTCTTTAATCTCTCTTCAGTTCAGTTTCTGCATTGGTAGACTGGGAATAAAATATCTTCAGTTGCCATGGGCATTAAATAAAAGTATGTTGTAAAGTGCTTAGTAGAACACCAGTACTAAGTAGCTGCTCAAAAAATATAGCCATCCTTGTTACTGCCAGAAATGGCATGGTGTAGCTCTGGGGAGCAGGGCTTTGAATACAAACACCAACTCCTCCACTTACCAGATCTAGAACTTCACACACAAGATACATGGTCTGAACCTCTTCAAGTCTCATATTCCTCATTTGTAAAACTGAGAGAGTAGCTGCCTCATGGCATTGTATGAGAATTAAATTATACAACGTGTATAAATAACTTAGTATAGTGTCCGGCACATAGGAAGCTCTTAATCAATGTTAGGTATTATTATTATTTTTAGGCACAATTTGCAAAAAAACCGTTTAACTAGCAGGGGGTATGTGATTAAGCAAAGGTCACTGTATGACCTTGGAAACAGTTAAGACACTAAGAGGCAAATTTTAATTTGTATTCCCTCGAGGGCAGAAACACTTGTCTCGTACATGGCAGATACTTTCGCGTATCAATGACTAACCCATATAAAGAAACATGCTAACCCTCTTCATATAAAAGGAACAACAAATAAAAAATGACTATAAACATTTCCAAAATATGAGTTTCTGCATACACGTTAAATTAAAATGGGAGCTCAATAGGGAAGAACTACTAAGATGTTTGAAAATATAAAGCATCTGTCTTCACATTATGCCAATTAACCTAATGCCCTTAACTCTTTTAAAACTGTAACTGCCAATTACCAAGGCACCACTGAATGAAGAGCTTTAGTTTCTTTTTGCATTCAATTATTTTAGGTATTTGTTTTTAGGAATTAAATAGAAAGATGTAAAATGAGGTGACCATAATCTCAAAGGTTCCTTCTACTTTGGTTTCTGTTATTTTTATTCAATATGTTAAAACTCAGTCCTACAATAAGCCATTCATGCTGAAGTGACTCACTTAAGAATACTTGGTAACTCCCTAGAAAAGGATTTAGCTGAGTGAAAGGCCCTGCTTTATGATTCTATTTTATAGAAAATTAATGTGAGCTGACTGCTTTCAATGCCACCATAATTAAAAATATACTACAATCACAGCTTTGTGGAGATGGGTTTGAAATGCTGAAACCTATTTAACTAGTATAAATTGCTAAAATTCTACTTAGGAATATGATAGGTTGAGTTCCAGGTAGGAAAACAATTTTCTATTCACTAAGATACTTTCTTTTTATTCAACTGTGAAATTCAATAGAACTTCACTTCTAAAATTTTCAAAGAGTAAAGCCCCAACTTTGCCCACCGCTGTGCTGTTATGACATACAGTAGTAATATGGCCTTTCCTGAAGGAATAATTTCAGAAGTGGATGTGGTAGTTGCAAAGTGCCTATATTTTGGGTTTCTATCTCCATTATACTCACATGCATATTTATCCAAATCTAAATAAACACAACCAAAAAGTGTTAAATTAAAAATCAAAATTGTTAAGGAGTGGGGAGTGAGAAAAGACTTTATTGTAATGACTGCTGATTGTTTTGAGAACCACATTTCTCAGGAATATTATACCCTTAGCTCAGTGCTCAGATATAGAAGATATTCCACACAGACTTGTTGAGTGAGTGATTCTGATTTCTCCCTGACCATTTTTCCCTTTACATTAACTACATTTAAGTTTCAATATTCTTCAAATTGTAAATTTAAGAGTTAAAGTGCTTCTTCTCTGTTTCAAAATGGGATCCCTATAGTCTAACAGTATAAAATATGTAAGAGGAGGAAAAATAACTTTTCCTTTATTCTCTAAGGTTTAGTGACTAGAATGTGCGAATTAAACTGACAAAAAATTAACAAGAGAAAAGGTTTATGGAGACTTCACAGAAAAGAAATGAAACTCCCCCAAAAAGTGGTTAGAATGGAGGGCTTATATACCACTTTAACAAAGGGTGATAAATTATGGAGAAGTGATCAGACAAAGGAAAAGGAGTTGGGGCTTTCTAGGGGTGATAAATTGTGAGACAGTAAATACATGGGGAAAACTAAAACAAGGGTTATTTTAGTAAAGTTTATTTGTGCAGCCTTAAGTCAGTGCCTTCTCCAGTGATAAGAGCCTTCTCTGGTAATTAAGAGATGTTTTCCTTTTACTGGTCTAGGAAAGGGAGACAACTGTACAAATGACAATGCATGCTCTGCCTTTAAGCAGAAAGGAAGGGGACAGAGAGCTCCTCTGATGCCTACTGTTTCTCAATAATCTTCAGCTCAAAATAATTCTTATGCCAAAGTGACATATTTTGGGATGGCATATTCTGATCTCCTTCACTCACTTTAAGAATGTCTGCTGTATAGCAATGAGTGAAGATACTAGCAGCTAGCTCTTTCATTAGCCACTAAGAACAGTGGTCTGTGCCTTAAGTACAACTATAACTTGCAAAGCTTAATTAGCAAGCTCAAGTCCTTTGTGATTTATTGATTTTTACCCCAGTTCCTGGTAACCTCTCTTCTCTACCACATCTGATAATCTCTTACCTAAGGGAGTAAGAGATGGAAGATAAGTAGTGCAGAGACACCAACAGGCCAAAAGAACCTCCAGGCAAGTTGGAATCCATTAAGCCAGGAGTGAGTGTTAACAGTAATCAAAAGCAAAGAGGCCAAATTCAGATCATCAAGTATAGCTTACAGGGCCAAGGAGAAGAGAGTAAGGCCAAGGGCAGGAAGAGGGTAGCCTAAATCATAGGCTGTTGATTGTCTGTTGCCAGTAATTATGGTTGATTAAGGTATTGTTCCAGGGTTGCCCTACTGTGTTCAAAGCTCAAAGATCAAAGGGACCCTACAGAGGTAAAAATTTTGTAAATATTAATTACTTCTTCCTTAGGGCAGTAAAAAATATGTTCTGAACACACACACACACACACACACACACACACACACACAAACGTGCGCACACACACACATATATTATGCATTCATTTTAAAAAGCATGTTGTGCCTTCTAGTGTTATCAGGCAAAAGTTATTGGTGGTACAATCATAATATGCAAAATTTGCATACACAAATATACATAAAATATGTGAACAATTCTTTAAAAAACAGACTGCTTTAGAAATAATACAAATTATTCTGCAAAATGTCATTTCCCAACTTACATACCAATCCTTACACCTATCCTATTAATTCAGTACTTTAAAAAAACACACACACAGAGAAAATATAAATCATATCCCTAAAGCACTACTACACCAAGCACCAAAATTACATAGCATGATGATGCATAATTATGGCACTTTCAAACAACATTTAAGAGCATGTCACAAACGATGAAAAATGTAATTTATTTCTACTGACAGATATTAATTGCTCCATGTTACAAAATTTTGAACCATTACTGATAAGCAAAAATGGTCACATAAATGCCTCAAAAATAACTGCAAGGAAAGAGGTATAGTTCTAATCATAAAAACTCACAAAGCACAAGGAAAGGCAATTTCTCAAAGAGGACATCTATTATTAAAATTTGTAAATTGTTGCCATGGCACAGGAGGAATAGGCTCAAATGTGAAGTCACTTCCAGCAGGTCTAAAGTGTTATTAATCTCTGATAGCACTGGCTAATAGGAGTTCAGAATTTTGCTGTTTCTTTAGCAAATTGTCTTTGTTAGGCAAAACCGGACAGTTGCAGGGGGACCTTCAGAACAAGAACATACACAAAGAATGGATTATTCCTTTAAAACTGAATCTCAAATCATCAAATAAATTTTACTTGAGGTTTCAGAGGGCTGTCCTTTTTTCTTATTACTATTAGCACTACTATTATTGTTAATTGATTTCGGTCTGTTAACTTTAGAGATTGTGGAATTTGGACACCAATGTCATGTTATGCTGGCTTCCATAGCTGGTGTGGTTAAACATAAGTCATCACAAATCTCATGAACTCTATCTTCAAGAGAACTCTATGCAAGCTCCTTACATCCATCATCCTCACCATCTCCCAAAACCTGTGTCAACACCCATGCTCTTCCCATTCTCAGAGCTGCCTAAATTAATCCTCACCTGCACAGCACTGCTTCCAAGCCTCTGGTCTTGGGCACAATTCTGATACCTCAGTCCTAAATTCTGCTCCAAAGCCTTACATCTTTATTTCTGTGACTAGACAAAGGGGAATAAAGTTGGAGCTTTCTAGGGATGGTAAATTGTGAGATGATAAATACATGGGTAAAACTAAAAGAAAGATTATTACTATTAGTTATTGCTATTAGACACCACCAGTCTCTTAAAAATGTAGGCTGGATTTCTTGAGTTATCACTGAATCTACCTTATCCTTATTAATCTGTTACCACTTTGCTATAGACATTATCATCGCAAACCACGTAAGTTTTCCAGGGTCTTTCTGGACCCCTTCCGATTCCATTCTGTACACAGCCATCAGATCATTCTCCCTAAAACATTGCTTTCACCACCTCAGACCACTTATGCACACACTCATAGTTGCAAATGCTTTGCCTCTGTAGCTGTAGGACAATTTCTAAATGCATTAGCTTGACATTTAAGGCCTTTTATGATGACCTGACCTCAGCCCACCTCTATGGACCAGGCTATGATCACTTTGCTAATATTGTCCCCTCCAGCTGGTGTGATCTATGAAATACAAACAGAGTAGTTAAGCATTCTTGCCTCTGGATTTTCACTCAGGCAAACTCCCTGGGACTCATCTCCTTGTTTTTCCAGTTTTTAATTTCAGATCAAATTTCAGGTTCTCTACGAAACCATTTCAACCCAAAATAACTGCCTTCCTATTAGTCCCACACTCATATATTTGGGATTATAGACTTCCCTGTATCATTAAATCTCCATACATGAGATTCTGATTCTAGCCAGATCATAAGCCCCTTAAGGGCGTGGACTATGTCAAATATTTCTAGACTCCCATAGCCTGTGCTCAGCGAATGTCTGCTAACAGATCTGCCTGGTCAGCTACTTTAACAAGCAGAGTCTAAAAGAAAGGGAGATGCCATGCTGGCCTGCTGAGTAGAGCCACCTACCCGAGGGGATGAGTGGAATGGCTAAAACCAGAATTTTAAGCAGAAGATAAGTCAGAGCCAAATGAAGTCATGTGAAAACATACACTAATTCACATACAGCTAGACTAAAAGAGAAAG
This sequence comes from Eidolon dupreanum, assembly GCA_028627145.1. Classification (NCBI taxonomy): domain Eukaryota; kingdom Metazoa; phylum Chordata; class Mammalia; order Chiroptera; family Pteropodidae; genus Eidolon; species Eidolon dupreanum. Next base: position 61,604,202 of record CM053502.1, on the reverse strand, counting down.
CCATGATAAAAGCCAACAAGAGAGCAAGGGGATTTAATAAGCAAGAAAGTGATATAGTGGCAATCATTTTGCAGCGTATACAAATATTGAGTCATTACATTGTACACCTGAAACTAATATAATGTTAAAGGTCAATTTTATCTCGATTAAAAAAAAATGAGCAAGAAAGTAAAAAAGCAGATGGTAAGGGGAAGATCAGCCTAGGGTTATTCCAAAGCTAAAGTGCAAAATTAAGAAACTTGACCTAACTGACAAATACAGAATATATATAATATGTAACTGAGAAAAATTAAGAAACAAATGGGGGAACATACCATGCTTATGTACTATTTGACTCAATATTTTAAAGATTGGTTTGTAGAGCCAATTCAATCTCAATCAAAATCTCACCATGTTTTGTGGAAATTGGAAAGTGGATTTTAAAACGTGTACAAAATAAAAAGGACCTGAAATAGAGAAGACAACTTAAAAAAGAACAAAACAAGCTGGAAAATTTATACGAACATGTATCAAGACTTACAATAAAGCTAAAATAATTACAATAGTGTGGCATAAAGATAGAAAATACATCAATGGAACAGCATGGAGAGGATAGAAACACATTTACACATAGATAAACATCTAATTTAAGACAAAGGGAAGCATGATATGGAATTGTGAAGAAATGGTACAGCATCAACAAATTACCCGAATGTAGAAAAACTAATCTTGACCCCAACCTCATACCATACCCAGATAGCAGATTGTTGCTTTAAGAGTAGAAAGTAAAATAATCAAACTTCAAAACAAAACAAAACAACAAACAAAAAAACCATAGGAGTCCTTGGGATATGCAAAGATTTTTTTTAAACAGGACACAGAAAACACTAATGCTAAAAATAAAATTAATAAATTAGACTTTGTTAAGATTAGAGACTTCTGTTCTTCAAAAGATACTAAAAGAGTGACAAGACAAACTACAGAATGGGAGAAAGTAATTTTGCTACATATGCTTAACAAATCAGTCATTTTATAAAGAACTCTTACAAATCAATATGAAAAAGGCAGTCAATGCAACAGAAAAAAATTGACATAAGACTTGAATGAGAACTTTACTAAAAACATGTCAAAATGGCCAAAAGATATATATGAAAATGTACTCAGCTTCATAGTCATCAGGAAAACGCAAGTTAAAGTCGCAATGAAATACCACTATTCACCTACTAGAACCCCTAAAATTCTTTAAAAGGACAATAATGCCTGTTGAGGAGGCTGTGGGGCAACTCAGATTTTTATACACCCTTGGCAAGAGTGTGACCCGATACAACCACTTTGGAACATTATTGGCACTATCTATTGAAGATAAAATATGTATCTCATATAACCCAGCAATTCTACTGAAGTACTTACATGTGTTCACCAACAGATAGATAGAAAAATGTTTACAGCAGCACTGCTTACTAAAGCTCCAAACTAGGAGCAACACAAAATTCCATCAACTGTGAAATGCATAATTACATAGTGCTATAGTAACACAATGGAATACTCCACTGCAATGAGAATAACAAACTATTGTTAGGTGAAATAAAATGAATGAATCTCACAGACATGTGAATCTCACTTCTTTGAATGAAAGAAGTCAAACATAAAAGGTTATAATATAGTTTATGAATCTATTTTTAAAATTCAAACATAAGAAAATCTATGATAGAAGTCAGGGTACTGGTTTTCCTCAGGGGCTGATGTCTGGAAGGGTGGAGTGGGCAGGGCTTTCGAGTTGTTGATTGTGCTACAATCTATATTTTGAAATATCTATTTTGTCTTTGTCCCCAGTTCCCAATACAGAACTACTAAGACCCTTGGAATTACCTGAGTGAAGAGGATGAAAAGAGCACCTTTTGTTTTAATGAAGTAACTCTTAGATAGCTTCAGAACCTAGATAGCTTCAGGAGGTGGGCTGGTTACAGAAAGACTAAGCCTTGATTTAAAAATCTGGAACTTTCAGCGTTACCTCTCTACTTCCAAAGAGGGAGGAGGGACTGGAGATTGAGTTAATCACCAGTGGCTGGTGATTTAATCAATCATGCCTACATAATAAAACCTCCAAAAAAAAAAAAAAACATACAAAAACCCTAAATGACCTAAATGATAGGATTTGGAGAGCTTCTGGAATGGTGAACATATCAAGATGCTGGGAAGGTGGCACACTTGGGGAGGGCATGGGACCTCTGTGCCTCTCTCCCCATACCTTACCCTACAAATCTCTTCCATCTGGTTGTTCCTGAGTTGTATCCTTTATAATAAACCAGTAATAGTAAGTAAAGCATTTTCCTAAGTTTTGTGAGTTGTCCTAGCAAATTATCAAACAGGGAGGGGGGACATCAAAACCCCTGACCTTGTAGCCAACTCAGACAGTGTGAGTAACCTGGGGACCGTATACTTACAACTGGCATCTGAAACGAGGGCAGTCTTGTAAGACTGATCCCTTAAACCTACGGAGTCTGATGCTAACTCTGGCGAGTTAGTGTCAGGATTTAATTGGATTGTACAACACCTAGTTGGTGCTAGACAGTAGGAGAAATGGCATGGAAACACCACCACGTATTTGGTGTTGGGGAGAAAAAGAACCTCACACTGGTAGCATTCTATTTCTTGACCTGGCTGCTGGTTACACTGGGCTACTTGCTTTGTGAAGATACATCAAGAAGTCTAGTTCAGATCTCAGCTCTTCTGTGTGTGTCAGATGCCAGTAAAAAGTTTGTTTTGAAAAAATGTGCCCAGTGTTGTGTGTGTGTGTCTGTGTGTCTGTGTAGCTAGCTACTCGCCCTTCTGGCAGATAGTTGGATACTCAGGTAAAGAGAAGAATCTTCAAAAATTGGAAATTTCTGCCAGTTAGAGTCTAAGAGAATAGAGCTCAAGAAAAAAAATAAACAGAGGAAAGTGAGTAGGCTGCATCTGTGTATGAAAAGAAGAGGGATTTATGAGGATGCTAAGAAGTGAGCCTCTGTAAAATTTTGCTTGGAGGACCACTGTTTAATGTGAGAAATTAGAAATGTAAGTAATCTTTAGTCCAAAGTGGCTTTTAAATCCTCTAATAATGGAAAATCCAATATCATGTGGAGAGCACAAAGAATAATTTCACATTATAAACTGAAGAAAATTATCAACTCAGTTTGGTTTTAAAAAGCTGTTTTTTTAGAAGTGTCTTCTTAAGGCTGATATCTTGGCAACACAGTACACCAGTTCAGGGGTCATTTGGCCATTTTTTAAATTAAATTACAACAAGATCAATTTTTCAGTTTCCCCCACACAGAACTATATATTGCCCCTCAGCTCTAACACTGATTTCATAAGTCAACTAAGCAGTCTTTCCTCTAACCTATTACTTCTCATTAATTTGAATAAAATGTCTTGGCTTACATGGATATATATCTCCTTTGTTTTAAGGCTATGGCAGGCAGAGACCCTGTTAATCTCTATGCCATCAGGAAGATTTTTGATTAGCAAATCTGATTTAATCAACCAAACCTTGATTAAGAAATATCATCATAAATAATTGCAATGCCTAAATTCCAATAAAAACAAAGCAAAAAAAAAATCATACAATGTTTGGAAAAATTCAGTCATTCTCTCATCAAACTTGACAGAGAGCTAACTACATATTAGAAACGAAACCAGATGATGGCTCACAAAGGTGAGTAAGAATAATGAGGAGTGCCAGCTCTTAACCTGTTCACGAACCAATGAGGAAGAAGGGCATGAGAACTAACGGTCCCACTACGTTGCAAAACCTCTCCACTGTCAAGCCGGTTGCCGCTGCGGAGGCAGACAGAGGAAAGGCTCTACTCTATGAGGGTCAGGACAGTTTACAGAACAGATGATGCCACAGTGAGTCTTTAAGAGAACAAAGTTGACAAGAACTGAAAGGGCATTCCAGGCACATACAAAGGGCTATGGAAAAGGTTCGTGGAATTGAGACACTCTAGAAAGTATTGCATGCCCAGTGCGCACATAGGAGGCTGGTGGAACATGAGATTGCACAGAAAGGCTGAGAGTGTGAAACTTCTGAAGGAATTTCATTAGAAGAGTGTTTTGTTTTTAAGATACCACTCTGACAGAGCTGGGAAGGATAGATGGCGAGGCACTTGGAAGACCATCTACGAAGGCTTCAGGAGTCTGTGAAAAACAGGAGCTTAAATTAGGAAAGGGAGAAGGGCCAAATTCAAGAGACTCTAAGAAGGTAAAGTCAATGCAAATTAGCCCTGATTGGATGTGAAGAATGAAGAACAGGAAAAGTCTAGGCTGACTTCAAATTTAATAGTATTAAAAGGATGGAAGGAGTGACAGTAGAAGGGATTGGGATAGAATGGGGTTGGGTCTGTTCATGTCCTGAATTATTACTGCAAACTGATAGAAATTATGTACTCTTCCTCTAACCCCCAGCCACCAACACAGATCTTGGTGTCTGGCTTGATGGTACCCCGAGACAAGGAATATGTGAGGAAAACTAAGTAGATGGGGTAAGGCAATTTGGGGCTTGGAGAATACGCACGCGCGCGCACACACACACGCACACACACACACATTCTCTTTCTCTCTCTCTCTCTCTCTCTCTCTCTCTCTCTCTCTCTCTCTCTCTCTTTCTCTCTCTCTCTCACCATATGTGTGCAGGGTGCCTGTGAGAAATCAAGGTAGGAATTTCAAGGAGTAAGAAATATGGACCTTTAACTAAAAGAAGTGATTAACCTGGAAACGAATTCCAATGTCATTTCTATAAGGAGGCTGTTGAGAATGTTAAGCCCTTTAGCGAGGGGTGCATAATAGTGAAAAACGAAAGCCTATTACTCACCTTAAGAAAAAGTCACACTTTTGGGGAAGGGGCAGTAGCCTTTAGTGTAAACAGTGATGTTCACTGTCACTACTGTGATTTTTAAGAAGAGTACGTGGGGAAATTTTGCGCTAATCTGAGAAAGAGTATAAAAATAACATTGTAAGATTAAACCATTGATGAAAAGCCTCCCACCACCACCAAAAAAAGGGGGAAAAATTACAGCAATTCTCCATTATCCAATAAACAAATTTTTAAACAACATCTCCCCTTCCCTGCTCATATTAAATTAAATTACTATTCTAATTTAGAGGATTAATTAACATTCAACTACTCTGAGTTTAAAATGCATTAGAGATTTAAATGATGAAATAAGTCCTGGTTTTCTATTTTTTTTCCCCCCAAATTCTATGCCCAGAACTTCCTCTCTCAAATAAACATCAATTCCCTATCTCAGAAGTCAGATTTAACCTCTCTCTCCTCTCTCTAAGCCTTTACATGTTGTACTCCATTCTGCTACTTGCCATATCCTACCTTTAATGTAGGGAAGAGGCAAGAGAACTAAATTGTTAAATCAAGCTACATTCAGAGACTGCAATATGCTGATCAGCCCTGCAGACAGGCCAGGAGGACACCTGCAGAACAAAGGAAGATTTCTGCTAGGATTGCTGACAACCCATTTCCCACACCTGTGAAGGGGAAACAAGACACACGGAGTCTTTATGTGACTGCCCTACACAAATTAAAATAGTTCATTCCCTATGGCTAAAATCATTAGGGAACCTATGGATTAAAGGCTGGGAATCGCCCTGCAGGCCTTTCACATTACATATTCTTACCTTTTCACACTATATACTCTTATCCTTCCTCACTGTATGTCCATATCAAAGGACATGGGCAAAGTCTTTAAACTGTAACTCATAGGAACTAAAGAATAATATATAAATTAAAATCCCCTGGGTCCCTCTCAGTGCCTTTACTCATCTCTCTCTGTTTGTCTCTGGCCCTCTGAGTCTCTCTTAGGCTCTCTCACTCTGCCTCTGAGAGGAGACCATGCTCTGTCTATGGAGTGTTACCCCTTCTCCAATAAACTTTCCTTTTGACTCTAACTTTGGCGTATGTTAGAATTTTTACTACACTCTCCTCCAAGAACCCTCTTCTTCTCTCAGAGCAGGGCCTGGCCTCCCCCGCACTCAGGGGAATTTGCCCTGTCCTGCATCACCTTAACCTAGAGGCACTTTAGTGTCTCCAATTCAATTTTAATTTTCATTTCTATGCCTGTCCTTCAAGAAGAGTACTCACCACGCTGACAATAAAACATGATGGAGCAAGGTGAAGTAAGGAGACTATCTAGAAGCTAACTAGAGTAAAAGAGAATGAATGTGTAAGGTTCTTTTTAGTTTTTAAAAATTTTATTAGAAGAAATGATTTTGTCTGCCCAGCTGACCTTTTCTTCCTCTCTCCTTTCTGTTTCTTCCTATCCCTACTAACCTTTAACTTTATCATTTTTCAAAGACTTCTTCAGCTTTGGGCTTCACATTAGAGCGGCAACTGTATCTTGGGAGAGAGAGGGAAGCAGTGAGAGAGCAGCCACCTAGGGAACCATGAATTAATAATGGATACCTCCCTCCCCATCTCCAGGCTCCCTAATTCTAGGTACTCAAGATTCTCATTTCTGGCTTGGAAACCAGTCCAAACTAATTCATGTCTCCTTAATAGATAGTGCTATTAACCAAAAGCCTCTTTAGGCACTTCCTACCTTATAAAAGTGTTTTCTCATTCATTTTCATTAATGTTCCATTATCATAAAAATGCTAAATAACCATAATCATGCTTCTAAATTATAACCTCAGGGTGAACCTGAGAATAAAGTCTAAAGAGAATTTGATTATTCTCCCAACTAATTTCTAAAAATTAAACAGAAAACCTGCTTCACAAATGAAAAAACTGCCTTATATCCATCTACCTACTAAAGAAACTTTTTATTCTTTGGTCCCTTCTGTCTGAGAGTTGCTCAGAAAATAAAAATTCCTAAGGGATGACCTTATTCATCTAAACATTATTGAGTGCTGCTGGACTAATTAGATCTGGAACTCTGTTTTATTAGCAAAACTTACCAAATTGAAAATGTAATAAATCTCAAACCAGTTAGCACGGAAAGCACTGGAGAAAATACAGAGTCCATTTGTCCATCATGATGTTCACCGCTTCCTTTTAAGTTTCTGTCCCGGATGGCTACTCATCCTGTCTCCCAGAACGGTGACAGCCCACATCACTCATTTCAAAATTAGATAAAGTTATTGAGAACTTTGGTATCAATGAGGGATAAATGATGCTATTTTTATTATTATCATTAATAATAAATACAGCCATTATTCCCCTTTGTTCCTAATACAGTCTTGGGCCAGTCTGACATGAGAACTGCTTATTCTTTCAACTGGACCTTTTTGGTGGTTTTAGAGGAATAGTCATTCATTTTCAGATTGCTAAATTTTCACCTCATATGAAAAAAAAACAATTCTCGACTTCTGAACTATCATTTTCTTCAGATCCCTCATTAAGTACAGTTTAAATCAATTTTTATACTATTATTCTTTGGTGTTCAATTACACTACAGAATTACTCTGCCTCTGTTTTTGATCTGAGATGTCAATGCTTTTTTGCTTTTCCTGGTGCTAGGCTCACAAGATTCATAACACTGCACAAGGAACAATGTATGGAAGATCACTGCTCTGATAGGACTTAGGGTTAAGTGTCCTGCACTTGGTCTTAGCTTTACATAAAACATACACAGAAGCTCTCCAACACATTTAGGCCATAGACAACTGTAAATCTGATTAAGGCCACTGTAATCATGGGAAGAACGCTTAACTTGGGGGCAAAAAGTTCTTGGTTCAAATGCACTGATACCTTGGAAATAAATAGCTGCCACTTATTAAATGCCTTCTTGCTTACTGTGGGCTGGAAGATACTAAACCTTTCTGTACCTTAGTCTTCAGATCTCTAAAATAGAAATTATTATTTCCATTTATGAATAATATAGCTTCTATTTAAGAATAATACCTACCCCTCAATGTTTGTTCCATAAAACAAGTGAGATAATTCAAGACATAAGTGCTATACAAATGTTTTTCATTCCTATGTCTTCATATTCTCTTTCTGTAATCACTCCTGGGTCAGGTTTGTCTCTTCTCTTCTAAGGCTATGTACGGTCTTCCCTAGGGCATCTTCTCCTTCCCATTGGCATTGATTCTCACCTACTGGCTGATGATCCCCAGATCTACATCTGCAAGGGGAGTCTTTCTGCTTTTAGCTGATCCATGTGCACCTCCACAAATATCATGTAGGTCCCTTTAACTGAACATGCACATTTCTCTCTCCTCGTGTCCACATTTCCTAAAAGTTAATGACACCGATCATCTGCCTTGTTACCCAAGCCAAAATGCTCAGTGTCCCCTTGGATACCATTTACCCTTTCGTACCTTCCCATAGGATCTCAAGTCGTATTCATTCTGCCTCCTTTGTATTTCTCCAATCTGTCCTCTCCTCTGTATCTCACTGTCAAAGACTATCAAGTCCATCATCGTTCTTCTCCTTGTCTACAGCAGGCCTTTGAAATTTCCATTCCTCCAGAAAATCCTCTTCTAAGCCCTATCTGTATCTTTGTAGCCCAACCCAGAGGTCTGCTACAGCTGCAATGAACAGTTCCCATATACTTCCAGGCCTTCCTACCTCAAGTTTCTGAGATTCTGCCTGAGGCCTTTCTCTGACCACTGAAGCACGTTTAGCCTTGGTGTGGGACACGCCACAGTACTAGAAATTTAACGTTCCAAGAATAACTCTTAACCAATGCAGAACAGGAATTGGCAGACAAAGACCCCAGTTTCTTCACTGCTGCAGGGGACAATTATGAGGTGTGTTTCACACACTCAGAGGGTTCCAGCAGGATTCAGCCCCAGTTGCCCACAGGGGCCCCTCCTATTTGCTGTCCTCCCTTCCATGTTTTACCTGCCCATGGTTTCTGGGATCACCTCCCAAGGGAATTACTTGTACCCAAGTCCTTTTTCTCAGATCCTCAACTATTAAGCAAAGTTTTGGGGAAACCCAAATTAAGATGAACAGAAATGAGAATGTCATCAGATTCCTTAACAGCAACAATGAAAGTAAAAATTCAGTGAAGTAATGCATTCAAAATTCTGAGTGAAAAATATTTCCAACCAAGAATCCCATGTCTATACACACTAAACACTAAACGTGAGAGTATGATGAAGACATTTGCAGACATGCAGAATGTGATAGTGTGATATAATAAAAAATATATTTCAGCCTGTCCATGGTTCCTGACACACAGTTCCTAAAATCCTTGTAATTTCCTAAGTGATAAAAAAGAATGGGAGCATCTTTTGCTATAATATTTGTCCTCAAATCCTTAAATAACTTGATAACTCAAATAACTGCAGTTCCTGAAATAGCTCCAGAACTAAGGTGAAAGGGATGTCTTATTATTCATTATAAGCCCTTTCAACCACATCTGAGTTCATGCTAATGAGGTGACTTTTAGAAAAGCTCCTAAGGATTGGGGGCTGGTTGCCAAGAGAACCAATCATGTGATTAGAGGATAGAAACTTTCAGCCCCATCCCTCCTCCACCCCTACCTCTGGGGATGGTGGTGGGGGGAACTGGAGGTTGAGTTAATCGCTAATACACGATGATTTAATCAATCATGCTTAGGTAATGAAACCTCTATTTAAAAAAAATCTATGCGAACGAATTTGGAAAGCTTCCAGGTTGGTGAATACAAGGAGCTACTGGAAGGGCAAGGAAACTCTACACCCTGCCTTATACATCTCTTGCACCTGTCTGCTCCTGAGTCCTGTCCTTTTTAACCTAGTAAGTAAACTGTCTTCCTGAGTTTGCGAGCTGCTCTAGCAAACTGCCAAACCCAAGGGTGAGGGGAGTGGTGGTGGATTCATCGTGGGTGAGTCTGAAGCACAGGAAACAACCTGGACCCAAGATTGACATCTGAAGTGTGGGACACGAGGCAGTCTTGTAAGATGGAGCCCTTAACCTCTAGGGTCCTTTGCTAGCTCCAGGTAGTGTCAGAATTGAATTAAATTGTAGGGTACCAAGCAACTGGAGAATTGCTTGGTGTGGGGAAAAAAACCCACATATCTGGTGTCAGAAGTGTTCTGGGTAGTACTGAGAGCAGAGTGGTGAGTGGAGTAGAGAAACAGGAAGAGGCTTTCCTTTCACTGAGTCTCAAAACCTAATGACCCATCTACCTACTCATCTTCAGGAAACAACTAGGAGATGTATTCTGCCAAAATTGGAGTCAACCAACAAACAGACAGGCATAAGACCCTGGAACTGAGATCCACGTAGAAAAGAGGCACAAGGAATTCCCAGAATGATGGTAAAGAAACATCTGAGACAACATATGTACTGCAGTCCTAGAAAGCAACCTTTGCAGACTGGAATCAGAGATACGAGGGCTCCACAAGGGAGTGCTGTGAGAAAAAAAATAATAAATGAAACTCATAGGCTACCCAGTGAGTTTTGCTCTATATATTTTGTAAAGCGGCATCAACAGTCCACTCTCCAGCCCCTGTACTTCAAGATGGCCTTCAGAAACAAGATTCATTTGTGTAGTTGTTTTTAGAAGAGCTTGATTAGGTCATTAACTAAGCATAAGAGAACTCTTCGTGAAATCCTGTTCCAGGAACCTAGAACTTCAAACTGTTTGCCAGTGGCTGAGTGGTCTCTATCTATAAATGCAACCTGAGAGAAACACAAGATGCCGAATAAGATGGTGTAAGAGCAGCAGTGGGGTGTGTACATGTGTGTATCATCTCTGTGTGTATATGTGTATGGGATTAATGAACAGTAGAGGATGCTTAATCAGTAGAGGGGGTACCAGACCTAAGGTAGGGATCATGGAGGAAGAGTTTTCCTCACCTTGACCCTGGAACCATCATCTTACTCAGTAAGGGTATTTTACCTTCACTCCCACTGACATGAAATCTCTTTAAATTCCTTTATAACCAGTAAGGGAACCAAACCTGGCAAGTCAGGGTACAAAACAAACAATAACCTTGCCTCTTGCTATATAATTCCTCAATCTATCTGAACATGAGAGTTTTTAAGAGTATGCTGTCAATTTTATTTTTCCCACCACTGATAAATGCATCACTGATAAATATGCATAGTGTACACACCATTGTGAATTCATATTCTATTTGTTGATCGAGGAGACAGTAGACTATAGCCCTAAGGGGCACAGGAGCCAGAATTTCACTGCCTGGATTTGAGTTAATGGAAGCCAAGACAGTAACCTATACAAATTGAAGCAGTGAGTCTGAGCTTCCACTATTGGCTGCTTATTTGAGCACATGCAAACTTCTTAACCTTTCAGTCATTTGGCTTCTTCATCAGTAAAATGGGGTGATGACAACAACACCTACATCACAGGACTGGTATGAAGATTAATGAGATTGTATATCAAAATGCTCAGTCTAGTCCCTGGCACAGAATAAACAATAGAAAATATGAGTTGTTTATGTTAGCTATTGATCTGGTCAGAACCACACAAAAAGAAGGTGTCTCGTTTAATTTTCTTCAGAAATTCCCCCATGCCTTATAACCTTCAAGGAAGCAGCAATGTAGAAATACATTGAGGACCCCAGTGCTTCTCAAATTGTGCTCTAGAGAACAACAATCCTGTCACAGGCTTTTCAGTAACAAGAACCCAGAGTCTGAAAAAGCACAGACTATTTCTATGCAAAAGGCTCTAAGAAATCCGGTAGCAAAGAAAATGCCTTAATTTTTTGTATAATCGCACATTTATATTTGAGCATGGAACTCTTATTATAAGTAATATCTGTTAAAAGCCCATAACTCTACTGTTCCATGGAACCCACTTTAGGAAACGATGGTAAGTTCCCTGGGTAAGAGCCTCTACCTTTAGACCCTCCAGAAACGCTATACAGTCCCAAGGGGCCGTGGAGCAGTGCAGGCACTGGGCTGCCAGCCTAGGCCATAGGAGTCGCCCTTAGTGATTTGGGTGGAGGCTTTCTGTTTCTTAGTATGGCACAGCACCCTCCGTAAAATGACCCCACCTTTGTATTGGCACCCTTACCATTAAGCAAAACAAAGCCTGAGAGAAATCTAGCTATCATCGGTCCATAGGTGACAGAAACATCCTCTTAAGCTGTGCAGTGGCAGAGGAGACCTGTCAGCTTTGCAGACCTCCCGGTGAAAAGTGGTTTTATTAGGGCATTTTGAAGGGAATGAAACCTTGCCCGACTTCACAGAAACAATTTGGTATTATTATCCAATTGCATAAGATAAGAATAAACGGAGAGCTTTAAACCTACAAAGTTCAAAAGCACTTTATATTTTCCTTTACCCACATTGTGATAGAACACTGCATGCTGATTTGCAATAAAAGTTATATCTTATTTAAAAAACAACTAGAGTAACTGAGCAGGATAAAAATAGAATTCATATATAAAGTAGGCAATTGTCTACAAAAGACACCAGCATGTTACATGGGTAGGGAAATCTCTCTCCCCTGTGTTTAGTACCAAGTAGTATTTAGTAATTGTTCCAGACACCATACTGAACACATTTAGGGCCTTGTTCTCTGGTTCTGTGCTGCTACTTTCTACATGGACAAAATTAATACAAAGGCCTAGGGGATGACTTACTTCCAAGAAGGAAAAACATGGCAATGCTTATAACGTAAACAGTTTGACATTTACTAGTGGTAAATGGAGTTCGATCATTGAAATGAAGAAAGAAATTGCTTCTACTTCATCAAGGAAAATTTACTTATAAAGATATAATTCTGACTATTGGAGGAAAATGTGTAAGTGCTGGGCAGCTAGTACGAAAGAGAGAAAATGGAGTTGCCTACCTTCTTCAAGATTCCCAAACCCTGAAAAAAGTGGGTCTAAATGCTGAAGACTTAAGCTCAGTCCTGGCCTGGTCTGTTTAAGAGTAGAGGAGACCCATTACTACACCACATTGCTGAAGAGAAAAACTTCCTTGTTATTAACAACTCACTCCTACTGCCTACAAAACAGAAAGAGCTCAAATTGATCATCCCCATTTACAAAGGGAATATGAAATACTGAAAAATTGAAGAGGGGAAAAACGGGCACTCCTCACAATCTCTCAGGTAAGCTTCAGGGTCGACTGTGATGTCAAAGCACTTAGCACTCAAGGGAGACAGGTTACATCACATACACATGAAGGCTTCCCTCACTCCCCTACAAAGAATCACAGGGGTATGTCTACCTCTTAGCCAGCTATATGTCGGAATAGCAATTTCCAGAAATCACTAGACATTAATATAGCCTTTGACTCTGGGAAAACTGCTGTCTCTTTTTTTCCCCTCCATTTGTAAAACTAGGGAAATGCTATTTATTTAATTCTGAGGATTGGTACATGAAGCTTACAAAATATCAGATTAAAATCCATGATTGAGATGTTCTAAACAGAATTGTACCACTACTCAGTGTTTTGTTTTGTTTTGTTTTGTTTTGTTTTGTTTTGTTTTGTAGCCCTTAATTTCTATTGTCACTATAAAGGTAGGCATAATGGACCTGCACACACATACACACACAAAACTGAGTGCTACTCTGAGCAGGATATTCTGCTGAGTATTTATCTATCTGTGTCTCACATGCGAATGATGACCAAGGAGTCACTGATTCTCTGCAGTCTCCAATCATTTTGGCATCACGGACCAGTGCTCCTATAAGAATCTAATGCCTGATGATCTGAGGTGGAGCTGAGGTGATGATGCTAGCACTGGGGAGCAGCTGCAAATACAGATGAAGCTTTGCTGGCTTGCCTGCCACTCACCTCCTGCTGTGCAGCTCAGTTCCTAACAGGCCAGTTCACTTCCTGGGGGTGGGGGACCCCTGCTCTAATGAACCAGGTCCCTATTCTGGTTTTATTTCACCACAGGTTGGCAAAAGAAAGAGGAAGTTGGGGAAGGAGGAAGGGTAATAAATCCCATGGCTATTTCTTCCTCCTCTCTCTACCTTGTCATCCCCACCCCACTTACCCCACCCCCATTCCTGCCATCAGCGTCTCACAGACATTCCTGACATCAGACCACCCCCTAACCAAGCCTCAGTCTGGGCCCTACCTCAGATGATGAAATGCCCAGCTAGGGTAACCCAGTTTTAGTTTCCTCCTAAAAAGTAGATGAATCACATTTTAGTCTTTGGTGTGTCAGAAACTCACCAGTGGTATGGACCCATGTTTTCTTTATACTAAGCTACAAAAATGTTTGGAGCTAACATTGGAGGCAACATCAAGGAAATACTATGAAATTTGTTGGGGTCCTTGATGGACTAAGAAGGAAAAAGTCCTTGCTTAGAAGTAACAGGTTACATCTATGAAAAGGGAGGTTGACAAGCCAAAGTCTTGAAGCTAGGGAGAAAAATAAAGAGGAGACAATCCTAACATTATCCTCTTGTAAGGTATCAACTAATAAAAGAACCTCAGCCTAGACCCCAGTATAATTCCAGGTCCGGCCCCTCAACCTTCGCATTCCTCCTCTGACCAAAACCTACTTGGATCCTTCACTTCATGGCTCTGATCTACACCAGCAACTTGACCTAAGACAGTTCTGCATCCCTCAGTAGCAGAGTAATATGAGTTCTTGGAATTCCGAAATGGAACTTCTAGTTCATTTCTCCACTAGAAACTGCATTTCACACTGCAGGTAATTTACATGGCATCGTGAGTTCAGTGCAAAAGTTAAGATGTATTATAGACTATATAGTAATTTATGAGCTGCTCGTACAGAAAATGTTGAGTACCAAAACAGCTACTTAAAATAACTTTCTGAAATAAAATCTTCCAAAGGTTTGGAAATGCCTATGTAATTTAACAGCTCACAAACTTCCCCTTTTGCAAACAAAAAGTATCTTCACACCCGAACCCTAGGCTACATAAAAAGTAGCTCCTGAAAGAAGTTTATTGCAGAGACCTCAACCCTGTATCAGCGACCAAAAAAAAAAAGCTTCTCTCATAGAGCTTCTCCATCCAGTGTACTAAGTGTATAAGAGAGCAGAATATGAATATGAAAAGAATATTTTCTGAAAAAGGGCTTGTATTGTACTCCTCTCAAATCGAGATAAAGATCTTACTAGGATTCAGCCAGCCTCTAATTTTTCAATCTTTCAGCATGAAACTGAACAGCAAACTATACTAATTTCTATTGATAGAATTTGAACCCCACAATAAAATTTCAAGAAATGACTAAAATTCCTTTCAGCACTAGAATTTTGTTGTACAATATGTGATTGTAACAGGATTATGAGGCATAAAAAATGCTTATTTTATAAATTTTTAATGTACTAATACTAAATTTGACCTATATCCCACAGTATGCACTGCCATTGAGATGGGAAATTACAATGGCAACAAAGGACTTGAAGACCTGTACTTCTCTGTCCAAGGGCGAGTGTGGTGGCAATAGACACCAGTGCATGCATCATAAATCTTACTTTCGCTAATTAAAGAAAACCAGGGCCCTGTTTTGTGAAGTCACCTTGAAGTCACCTTAGTGCCTTCTCATATACTTTCCTCCAGCACATAATACCCCTTAGAGGGTGAGACTTGGGAGAGCACATTCGGAAAATGTGTTCTTCCTCTTTTATCTTCAGAGTCAGTCCCTTGCGATGGGAGCCATGTAAGTGCCTGAGCTGGTTCACTAGCTGAACCAGAGAAGCTCAAGTTTCAAGGCCCCACAATCTGACTTTGAGGATGGACTGCAGTAATGCTTCATGCTTGGGGCGACTCAGCAAGCCATGTGCAGGTTGTAGCTATTAGAAAATTCAAGCGCATGACTGCTCAAGGGCAGTCACCCAGCAAGGTCATAATATTCCGACATCGTTTCCAGGCGCCACACCTGCTCCCTATCATTCATCAGGAGTCTAAACAACAGAAGTTCCTTAGGAGCTATCACCGAATGATGCTGGGAATGAGCCAGGAACTACATCAAGGCTGTTAGTCCATGTGCGTGTGCCCGTGCACACACGCACACCCACACGTGCAGAGAACCACATCATGCAAAAGAAGCAAGACTTGGTTCTGCCCACCTTTGAATACTCACTTTTAAAAAGTATTTAGGATTATCAATACCACATAAAGCATAGTAACACAGACCAGACTATTTTCTCTGCAGCCTTTCCAATATTTCTAAGGAGCCCTAAATTCACTATACTTCCTGTGTTCCAGGGGTACTAAAAACACTGAATTTTTTTCATATAAAAAACATTTAAAATATCAATGAATATAACCAATCCCAAAATACTATCTCAAAGCAATTATCATTACTACTTTGCTCATAGTGTAGAGTGTAGCTAGTTAACACCCTCTAAAACATATCCCAAGGCACCGCAACTCAAGTGGAAAGTGTACTGAAAACATACGCTGGCCAGTTAAGCTGGTATTTAAATGCAGCACTAAAAATGCATTTCACACTCAACTTCATCAATCACCAACCAATCTTACTTTGCATCTTGGCTACCAAAAGAAAATGGGATTTGTCTCCCTGAAGAAATATGTCACTGCTCTGCTTGAATTATTAAGCTTTAATATTACAGAGAGAAACAGTCAGGGGGAGAAAAAAAAAAGAAAAAAAGAAAGAAAGAAAAAGAAATAAAATTAGATCCAGGTTGCCATCTACAGACCGATATCGGCACTGCTCATTCATACAGCATCAGATACCAGGATAACAGTAAATATATACCAGGATAACAGTAAATATCAGCAGTAAAAAGGAGCAAATTTTATGACTATAATCTTAATTACAAATAAATTAAGAAAGCATACAAATTTCTTTTTTTCTAATTAACATGAGAACAGTACATATGTAAGAAAACACTGTGCCAAAAATTTGTATGGTTTAACATATGATGAAATAATCAGAGATATTCACCCTTATTCTAAAATTTAACACTTTGGAGTAAAACTGAAGAGGTTATTCAATTCCAAATTGAAAATATTTTTAAGTAGAACAAACTATGTTTGATCTCTAAAATCATCTCTAAAATTTGTTCGATATTTGTATACATTATAAAATGATCACCACAATAAGTCTAGTTAACATTTGTCCCCATACATAGTTATAAACATTTTTTTCTTGTGATGAGAACTTTTAAGATCTACTCTCTTAGCAATTTTCGAATGTGAAATACAGTATTAAATTCTTGCATTTTTTTACTGATCATCTTGACTTACCTGCCACACACCTTTCCTTTCACTTTGCTTCAAGTCGTAATCACTTTTACCTTTCTAAAGAATAAGCAGCCTCTATCCAAAAACACACACTTGATTGTAATTACTAAAATAGATGACATTAATGCAGAAAGCAAGAGCAATAATAAATGAATATAAAGGCTGAATTACGAAGTAAAAAAAATGAGAGAGAGAGATACTTTTGATATTATAACCTGGAACATTTCTCTAGCCAAAGACATCTGGAGGGAGATCTGATAAAGAGAAATAGCTCAGTTTTTCAAAATTATCGATTTAATCTAATATCCTTAAATTTACCAAGTGATGATTTAATCTAATGAACTGCACAAAAAATGTTTTTCTGATTTTTCTTGGAAAAATTGTTTTTGGAAGCCAAGATTCATTTTCCAGGTAATATGTTCTTTTTAATCAAGATGAAAATATGCAAAATGCATCATCTAAATGCATATATATGTTTCCAGGCCAGTGGGATATAAGCTGCTTACTGGCAAAAAAATTCAGTCCTCAAAACTTTTATTTGAAAAATGCCAGTGGTTGTTCTATATAACAATGAGATCCAGCAGTTAAAACCCCATAATCTGTACATCATAAAACTACATTGGAAAATATACATTTAAAATAGGCAATTATCTAAAACAACTTCAGGATTCTCTAAAGACAAGGAAAGAACAACTGAGGGTTTCTAACCTTTCTTACACTTTTAAAATATGACTTGCTTCAGTCTTCAACATATTTTTATTTTTATCCTCAAATAGTTTTTGCTGCAAACTATTCGTGAATTGCCACAAAAGCAAAAGTACTGATAATTCAACTTTTTAACAAAGGCTATCTTCCTGTGAAAGAGGGAAATGTTGATACAGCCTCGTGTTCCCAAGTTTCTACAAATAAGATGCCTGACAAGAGGATGGTTTCCCTTTCTACTGAGGGATAACTACTAAGTCTAAAAACTTTAAAAATATATATGGGAAGTAGGAGCTGAGATTTTCATAAGCTAATGAGAGCCTCATAGAAAATAAGCAAGTAACATTTTATAAAAATCATTTAATCAATTCAGAAAGGTTTAAAATGGGTCCTGTTTCTTTGTGGGTTGTAAAGTATTATAGAGGCTTATCTATTTTGTAACTTCCATCATTCATTCCTCAATATTTATTAAGTGTCTCATATGTATCAGAACTGTGCCAGTTTTGGGGGATTAAAAGCAAAAAACAACTAGTAAAACATAGCCCATAGCCTTGGGGGCGTCACAATCTAGTATATATTGATTAAAATAAATATTTTTAATGCTCAAAGTATAGCATGTTGTTCCAGATTAGCTTTTTTTACTGTATGGTGTCTACCATACAGTAAGCAGTCAATAAACATTTGTTGACTGCATTTCACCCTGGCCTCTGGGTTTCATGGTCAATAAAGAGGACTACACAAACTTAAAGATAAGCAAAACTTTAAAGGTAAATCTTAGTATAAACCCACATTTTGTAGATGGCAAATAGGGCCCCAAAAAGTTAAGTGACTTGCCTAAGGTCAAGAGCAGAACTGGCATAAGAATCTAGGACTCTCAACTTCCAGCTAATCTCCATCATTTAAATCACTGAAGATTTAAACCCTCTTCCACTCTTTTTTCTCTATGTAATTAACTCATTCATTCAGGCTCTTCTTTAAACTTCGTCTCAACACATCTTTCTTTTGGACTCTTTAATCACCTGTGTAGCATTCTCTAAACCCCCACATAAGTTCATGGTATCTCCTCAGTTGTGAACCTCATATTAGCTGTAATTCTAATATGACTCTTCACATAGACTCTGAAATGACCTGGAGCTTCCAGACAGAAGATGGAGCTCTGGTTATGAATCTGAAACCCTATCCCGTTTACCCACTTCCTGGGCACTCCAGTATGTCCCTCTGCAGGGTATGTGAGTGAGTCCCAGGGTGAAAAAGCAGTCACTCCACTGGGCTGTGTCCCACCCAGCCCTCCACACCTGCAGCATTGTTCCACTCTCACATGCTTGCCCCACTGAAAACAGGCTTGAAATGAAACCCCAAAGAGACTGTCTTCACTAAAAAACTAATATGTGCTTAGTTCATCACATTTTTATCCTGAAATCTTGTACTAATACAAAATTTTTAAAAATTATTTTATGCTAGCTTTCACTTGGTAATGCAAGATACATAACTAATTTTGGTACTTATTGTTTACTGGTAAAGTTTTTTGTGTGTTTAGTATTCTTGTGGATGTCAGCAGAATTAATAAAACATCTTTTTGTGACTAATGGTAATTCATAATGAATGTGGACAAGGGTTGTAGACACACAAATAAGAGACACCAGTGTCAGCAGTAGTTGGCAAACATGTTAAGCACAGGGTGGTAAAATTTACCCAGGGTGGTAAAAAAAAAACACCATGAGAAATATTTTACCTCCAAACATGTGTCTTTATAGTATAATCTCTAAGTATAAATAGAAATTAATCATGAAAAACAGTAGCACCTGTCATACACAGTTTTCTCCTGTGAAAACTCTCAGATGTGATGATAAGGAGTATCTTCTGTGGGTGCCGAGAAACAAATTGATCTATTTAGGAGTTAAAATTGTATCACAGCCTTAAGACAATAATAATAATAACTATACAATAACAACAACAAACTTACCACTGTTTGGAATTGTTTGTGGTGAGTTCTTTAAGTTAACATTTTGTTTCTCTTTCGTGGATTTTTCCAAATTCGCATCCTCTTTTTTCCCTTTCCTCTTTGGGGGCTGAGGAGATGAGTTGTCACTGGATCCTACAGTTGACTTAGACTGGCGATCATTTCCCTAAGTGGCAAAAGGTTAAAAATTTTACTATTGGCTAATGAACCCAAAGTTATTCCTAGTCAAATACAAGTCATTAACTAGGGATTAAATAGTGGTAAACAGGACAGGAACAGGAGATGAATGTATTGTGTTGATTCTACTACTGTCCATTTTAATACCTGAGATTAACCTTTCCTACTAGCAGCAGAGGAAGAGTCTAAAAGAAGAAAAAGAAAAAGAACAGTTGTTGAGCACTAACCAACATTGGGTACTTAATATGTCCTGGTTAATCTATAAAATTATTTCATTCAATCGTCATACCTCTGTGAGACAGGTACTGTTAAAACCCAATTTTATAGAGAAGGAAAAGAGGCTTAAAGGTTAAGCCTTGCCCAAGGTCACACAGCCAGCAAGGAGCAGAGCCAGTCCTCTGCCTTAACTATCCCCTCCCCGCACTCCTTTCTGAAGTATCAGCAGCTATCTATTGAATGTGGAATAGGGACAGCCCTCAATCTGATAAGTTAATCTAGAAATACCTCTTAATTAGTTGTTGCTGTGAATCTACAGGTATCATCATTCAAGCAGACATACATGTGCTTGTAGAAATCCTCCAATATTTATTCATCTTTTGGTGAATGCCATGGTCTCATCCTTATGAATCACAAATCCAGGGCAACACAGACTCAAGAAGCTCAAGACCACATGCTCCCATTCCTGCAAGGCAGCCACCTTTGGAGGTTGCGTCTGGTCCCCACGTGCTTCTTGGAATGAAGACCTTACATCTGTGGGCTCCTCAGCAGGAATGTGAGGTTGAGTTTCAGTAGCTCCTGGGGAGCAACATAATAGCCAGCCACTACAGTGGTGGCTACTCTAAGTGCTCAAGGAACAGAGGGGCTGATATTCAGCCACTGCTTGGTCAATGCTACAGCAAGAAATTACCTCCAAACAAGACAGACAGCCCTGGCTCTTAGATGCTCAGGTGCTAAATTTACCTGAGCGTACAAGGTGTCAGGCTATAGGTAATGGAAAGAATGCAAGTTTTAGAGACCAGAAATATCTGGCTCAGAGCCACTGCTCTGCCACTAGCCATCTATGCGACCTTGGACTAACTCCTACTTTCTTTGAGCTTGTTTCCTCATTAGTTGAACGGGGTTAATATACCTGCCTTTAGGTCTATCATGAAGATGAAATGGTAACATTTATAAAGTAACTAGTACTGTGCCTGGTATGCAATATTTATTCAATGAGTATCAGAGTGCTTTCTTGAAGAGCAAAGAGATAATATCTTTTTCTTTAAAATCATATCAAACTCATACCATATTGGGTGCAATCTTTATGCAACGTCTGCACTATGCTAGTATCTGAAAATAAATGTAATAATATTAAATAAACAAATATGCCTAGAAAACTATTATAACTGATCATTTTAAACATTTATATATTCAGTCATCCAGAAGCATTTATATAGTTTTAGCCATTACCCAATTAAGAACAGGAAAATCCACAGCCTTACAAATGAAGCTATTTATGCTATTTTATCATAGCCTACAAGAAAATGAATTATGAATAGATTTATTAACAGTATGAAAATGTCCAAATCTATAACACTTTTTTGCATAATTTAATTTTCTATTCCAACTGCAATTTAAACATACAGTTTTCATTTAATTATTGCATTTACTGCTACCAGAGTTGGTTTTTTCTTTTCTTTCCTTTTTTTTCTTTTCTTCAATAATTATTTCTCACAATGCCATACATACACTGTCTGACAGAATAAATAGATAATATGATTATAGTGGAGATTCCAAAACCATCAGCCAGGGCTCATATTTTAGTCTATTTTCCACCAAGTCTATATTCCAAGATTTTAAAACTTTAAAAGCCTTGAAGAAGAGGAATAACCCTACTAGCAAGCCTACAGGAATGTTCAGAGACGCAGTTACACCTCCAAAGACTAAACTGAAACGTCATGAATGAGAAATCCTAGATCTTAGGACAATAATTTTTATAGCTCTCTGGGAAAAGTCTTATGCACAATAGGAATATAACAAGGGAGAATCAGAAACTTCAGCCTGGAATGTGTGGAGATTCATAAATTTAAAAAACTCTCATATTGAATATTCATGAAGTTCTGATTTACTGCATTTCTGATAGGAACATTCAAAAGGGTGAGTGTGGAGCATGAAGAAAAACTAGTTGGTTCTAATAACCATGTACAGCATGGCTTTGGTAACTGACAATCATGCATTCAATTATTGATTAATGACTAATCATTCAGCATCTTGTAAGAACGAAATTTAACTCAGAGCAAGAGAGATTTTGTTTTGTAGTTAGAAAACCAGAAATAATTTAAATGTATGACTTTTTTTTTCCCATAAACCACTTCTTTATACTTTGCCACAGGGCGCCTTCTCCCTTCAGGTCCCCGGCCTCAACCTCCCTTAAGTCATCCATTTTAGTGGCCCTGGACCCACAAGAAGAGGACAAGGAAGGACAGGAGCCAAGGGCACTAGGAAAAATCCACACCCAAATAAATCCCTTTGGGGACCCCAAAGGAAGGCGTTCTGCAGACAGAGTTGCCCAGACCGAACTGAATTTCAAGTTTAACAGCTGCATCAGAATAAAGCCAAATTGTTCCAGGTCAGAAACACATCCTTCCAACTCCGACTGCCCACTTGGATCCTCACAGACTCGGTTAGGCTATACAGACTCAAGGTCTTCTGAGCTAATTCGGTGGTTTTCAAACTGTGTTCCACAGAGCTCTAGTGGCTTCTTAGAGGTTCCAGCACCTGCAGGACCAAGGGGTACAGGCTCTGTCCCTCCCATCTCCCCAAGTCAGAACAGCTCTGGTTTTTCCTTTTTTATATTTCAATCTGTTTTATACATTCAATGTGTTTGAAGAAAAGCTTCCCATGTTTAAAATTTCTGAAAAAAAAAGAATCCCAGCTCAAATGATCTCTGTAGTACAAACACCCTACAGGTCCACAGTTCATTTAAAATGGCTTTTGGGGCCCCCCACCTGGCAGGGCCTCCTTCATGCCTTGGAGAACACAAATAGAAGGCACCAGGGAAAGGAGGAGGGAGGGGCGAGGACCCAGCAGCTCGTGGATGCCCTGGACTTACCTCTGCACACACCAGAAAGAGCTGGCTTGCAGGAAGAAAACCTTCCCAGTGAGGCTCCCCTCCTTGTCACGGTCTGCAGGGACTGGCCCCACACCCGCATGCTTGGGGTCATGCATCTCCACCTAGTCCCCTTGGTGCAGGATGTGCTATAGCAGCCCATTGGTCACGTCCAGTGTCTACTGCTCCTCTACCTTGTCATTTAGGAAGCCAATCTTGAGAATGCTCTCCACACCTGGAACCCCATCAGCCATTGCGAGGTTCCCTGTGGAGTCTCCCAGCTGGAGGATGTTGGTTTTGCCCTGAAGCTGCTGGAAGTAACTGGAGTTCTCTCACATGGAGCTGTTCTTGTTCTGTATACCAGCTGGCCCTTGAATCCCTGCAGGAAATCATCTTCGTCCAAATTCATGTAGTTAGACACAATGTGGATGCTGGGGTGCAACACTTTTATCGTGGGATCATTTCTTCCAGGTTATCACCAATGGCCGTGGAAAAGATGAAAAGGGACTGTTGTTTTGGTAGAGGGTGTTTTAGAACATCTTGTAACCCTCCCTAAGTATTGTTCTGGACTCTCTAACCACCTAGGCTATCCAAAACCTCTGAATATCTGCTGACACGGAGATTGTGCGCTTTGGTCCACTGTTCTACCATATGAGGTAACTTCTCTTTGATGGTCTCATGTGGATCAATCTCAACTGGGTAACAGTGGGGAAAGAGTGCTTTCAGCTCTTTCTGGCACTTCTCACTGATGACCTTGCTATTATCCAGAATATTGTAGGAAGAAGGACATCACTTTCCATTATAAGCAAACCTGCTCAAGGTCATGTCAAAATCAAAAATGACCTGTGAGCACTCCACACCCCCGCTTGTGGAGGACGCCCACGACCTCCTGCATCTCCGGGCTGCCGCATCAGGACCGTGGCCTTCATCAGGGTGCTCACCTATCCTGAAAGCCAAGAGAATGGCTGATCCCAGCATCTCACAGGGCTCAAGAGAGCCCCGGGCTCACTCAGGCAAATCTGTGAGGGCGGGGTGTGGGGCAGGGTGGAACGGGGTGGGGGGGGGGGCGCCCTGCCCAGAAAGCCTACTGACCAAAGCCACCCGTGGTGGGCCTCTGAACGCCTGGGGCAGGGGTAGGGGAGGGCAGGGGGTCAATACCCTGGCCACTTCATGCTTCCACACACCTCACATCTTTTGCCATCGTGTTTGCCAAAGCTTGTCTTTTCTTAAAAAAGAAAAATGCTGATACATCTAAAGTGTCACTATAGGGGGTGGTTCCATAGTGTAGTGGTTAGCAC
The DNA here is from genome assembly GCA_028627145.1 of Eidolon dupreanum. Lineage (NCBI taxonomy): Eukaryota > Metazoa > Chordata > Mammalia > Chiroptera > Pteropodidae > Eidolon > Eidolon dupreanum. The sequence continues at coordinate 61,579,909 of CM053502.1, read as the reverse complement.
GTCTGCCTTACATGCAGAAGGTCCTGGGTTCATGCCCCAGGTGGAGCCACGGACAATACCCCAGGGGCACCAGGCCCAGGTGCACACCACCAGCACGTGGGAAGAGAGGCCCCACCTTCAGAGATCCAGCTCTTAAGGGGAGATGGCAACATCCGTAGGTCAGGGGTGGAAGTGGGGGGAGGGGAATTAAAAAGGGGGGAAAATAAATAAATAAATAAATGAAGTGTCACTATAAAACAAATATATAATAAATCATATTAAATGTATAAATTAAATATACTCATTTATTTATATAGCTATATAAATTGAAGATAATATATAAATAAGAAAGAGAGTGAGAGAGAGAGAGAAGGATTTTCCTTTCTTTTATGGGATTTCCACACGTGACTTATAACTTGGACACACAGACAGTTGTTGCTATTTGGGAAGCACAGGGAAGTTTGCCATCTCATGCAGCTATGCCAGTTGGTAAAGCAATGTTATTGAACACCTCTTATGTGCTAAATACCCATTAATACAAATATTTACCAAATTTATAGATAGGTATCATTATCATCACTTTACAGATAAAGCAATTCACTGTCGCAAGTTACCCAGGTCTGATTTTTTGGCCACACTGAAGCTTCCTGATGACAAGACACTAGAAACACTTATTATTTAGTACCATTCCCTAAAAAAGCCATCCAGAAATGACAAAGTATGGCTTTATCCCAAAGTGGAAGGAATCAAGAAGCAGCCTAATTTTACAGCATGTCCTGTGCAGAAATTAGACCCTGGCGGTACTTAAAACTACTGTCCTGCTTTTGGCCTTACACACCTCTCAGTATATCTGGTAGGAAAAGCAAACCTCTGGCTCAAACAAACATACTAAAAAGAGCTCTCCAATCACCCCTCACTGCCTTGAAATTGGGATTTTTAAACTGTTCTCAAGGCAGTTTCCAACAAGATCCAATCAACTTAGGATTTCTTATGACCACAGAAATCCACTTCTAATCCCCATGAAAACATGTCAATGAGACATTAGCCGTAAAACAGCAAGTTTAAAATAGTTCTGTGAGGGCTTTGCCTCCCAGAGCAGCCTTCTCCATGTGTGTATCTCAGTGATGCGCCAGGAAGGGAGACTGAAGAGCAGGCACCAGCCAGACCCGGTGCAGGCTGGCATTGCTCTCACTGGTGTGTCTGGTGAGGGCAAACAGGAGAAGGCCTTGCATCCATGCTGGACTCAGTTTCCCCACAAGGCAAATGGAGTTTGGGGAGCATTCGGAATTTATCTAGCTTCACAGTGACTCTGTGATATGTGGATAATCATGCCACTTTTTACCAGAAACTCAGCAATTATAACATTTGAATATGCAAATTACCAATCACAAGATGTCTTAGCCACATAGTGATATGAACCATAAAAGACAACTTAGTCTGGGCTTTAACGTTCAAATACTTCTCTGATTTTGCACGTCTCCCACTAGAGGGCGCTTTGATTCTCCGTGGAGTGACCTCGATGCTAAAGATAGCCTCCCGCTGATGGGTTTATTTCTCAAACTTAATAAAATTTAAGACGATTGATTCACTTATATTTTCATTTCGTTTTCAATGTTAGAATTGCAACTTAAAATTATTCACAATTTGTTCATTTCTGTGACTCTCCCAACACTTGGAGTCTGTATCAGGGGTGGCTTCTGGTCTTGTCCTGCTGGTTCGCTGGCTGAATTGAAAGGGTCTGCTTAGCTCCCAGAAACTTCATTCTCCAAGCTCCCTACCACAAGGGTGGGACCTGGCTCACTAAGTCACTAATGCAACAGCAAGGGTCCCCTGTGCAGGCTATGACAATTGCCTCTCTGTCTGTCTCGCTGTTTCTCTTTTTTTTTGTTTGTTTGTTTGTTTGGTTCTTTCAGGCCCTCACCTACACTCTCTTTCATTACACAATAAAGCAATATTTCCTAGAAAGCTGTGTGGAAACATGAATTCCTAAAAATCCAGTTCTATGTCCCCTTCGATTTACATCATGAGTTTGGGGATGCTTTCTCCATGGACTTTGCAGTGGTTCCCCAAGTTTTAAGCTAGCTCTCTCATAGTCTCACTTAATTGAACCCCCTCCACTACCACCCCCCAACTCAGTGCTAAGTAGTTAATGATCTTAAAAACATGTACATTCTCCAGGGAACCAATTAATTAAAGGAAAAGAGTAAATTAAACTTTATCTTAAAATTGAGTTTGTGACTTTGGAATTATGACATAAGATGTTCTCTCTGTGCAGCTCATAGCCAGTCATGCCCACGTCCACTAAACAGACCGTGACAACCTACCATGTCCCTGGTGGGTTACCTCTGCTGAAATGGGACCTTCTAAAAGAGGCCTACCCTAACCACCCAGATAACACAGCACTCTCTCTCACTTTCTCTTCCCATATCTCGTCGTATTTTTCTTCAAGCTTCTCCCTGATTAATATCAACTGTATTGTGTATTTGTCTTTCTCTTTCTCCAGAATGTAAGCTCCATACATGTACTATTTTCTGTGGAATCTCTGCCTCACTCTCTCTGCCAAGCACTAAAACAGTGCTTAGGACATGATATGCACTCAATAATGACTGCTGGATGAACACATCAATCAATGGCAACAGTTATACTCGAAGAACGATTATCATAGATGTCTATCTCCCCTGCTGCCACTGACCCAAGTCACTTATGTCACACGCCTAGACTCTAGCTATCCCACAGCCTTTTGCTTCTCTTCTTGCCTCAACCTACTTCTCCATAGATACCACAGCCAGAATGATCTTTTAAAAATGTAAATTAAATGATATCATGCTCTTATTCTAATCCTCAAATGGTGTCCCATCAAGGAATAAAATGCAAACTCTTTATATGGCCTCAGGATCAAGCCCACCTGCACAATTTCATCTCACACCACGATGGCTTTCTTTCTGCCCTCCTCACAGGCCAAGCTCTTTACCAAGGGACTTCGTGACTGTTTGCTCTGCTGTGGAGGCCCTTTTCTCCCTGCCCCAATCTTGTATGTCTGGCTCTGCCACTCAGTTCTGTTTCAGAGAATTTTATATGAATTGGTGCCTGGACACATTTTATTTTCCTCATAGCACTTATCACCATCTGAAAATATTTATATATTTGTTTAGAGGTTGATCGTCTGTCTACCCCCATTCTTCTACCCTCCCCACTCCACGGACACTAGGTCTGAAACCTTGTCTGTTTGTTCACCACTAATTGCTAGCTGCTTAGAGTAGTTCCTGGTACTTAGTAAGTACTCAATAAATATTTGTTGAATGGATGACTGAATGAGCACATAAATAGAATAATGAATATACAGAATGCTTTGGAAGCACTGTGGAAAGAGGAACAAACTCTATCATTCTGTTTTTCTAAGTCACAGCATTGAAATGTAATTTTGAGTCTTTGCTTTTCAAGAAATGAAACTGTGTTTCTTTAAAGGTAACTTCCTCAAATAGCCTTTCCTGACATACCTAGGTTAGTTCTCCTTTGATTCTCATATCGCTCTGTACTTTTCTTTCATTTTCATCACACTCTGTAATTATATATGGATTTGTGGAATCATTTGTTTAACCTCAGTCTTCCAAGCAGACCATGAACAAAGAGAAAGCACTGTGTCTTTTTGCTCATTTCCAAGCTCCCACTCACCCATCCTCTCACTCAGTAGCATGATGAGGCCTGCTCCCTGTCAGGCTGTGCTGAGTGCTAGGAGAAAACACTACAGTGACAGGTGTCTGCTCTTCAACTATGACTGTTATGTAGATGAACTTGGAGTTCTACATCTGATGTCCACATCAGGGCTCTGACTCCACCATTTATAACTGCTTGCTTAACACTTTCTACAAGATTTCATGATGACACTTCCAACTTAATGTTTGAAATCAGTCAGGTCATTATTTCTCTGGCTGCTTTCTTTTTGGCCATGATACTACCATTCTCTCAGGCATTCAAGCTCAAAGACTTGCAGTTATCTTTGGTTTCAACCTCTCCATTAACCACATGCATCCAATCACCAAACAAATCTCTCATTTTTTTCACGAACATTAATCAATCATCTCCTGCTACCTCTATCACCTACCCCAGTCTAGGCTTTTATCACTTTATACCAAGGTTACTGCTTGTAATTGCTGCATAATTGATGTTTTATGGTCTCTCAATCATGTTAAGTCTTTCTCCACACAAAAAGATCCGACTATCTGACTCTCCTAGAATGGAACTGTATTAACAGTCTTGCCTCTGAGAAGCCCTCATGAGCTGCCCTCTACTCAAAAATAAAGATCAGATTCTTCATTCTGACATTCAAAGTCATCAAAAACTGCCAGCACCTACCATTTGGGCACATCAGCATCCACACCATGATGTACCCTCTGTTCCAGTCATCCTGAGGGACTCACTGATCCCTGGGGTCAGGAGCACGTGCTCCCTCCAGGCAGGCTATCTGAACCCAACCCCTCCCCTGCCTTTTGCTCAACAGTAGGCTTTGGACATGCTGCTCCCACTGTCTGTGTTTCCTTTTCTCATTTTTAAATGAAATAACAACAGTACCTGCCTCGTGGGGTGAGGATGAAATAAATCACGTCTATAAAGACACTGACATAGTATTGAGCCCTCAAGCGTTCACTAAATATCAGCCAGTATTATTGCTTCGCCGAGTGCTCATCTCGTTTCCTTACTCCATCCCTTCTGTCTGAAATCCCTCTCCCCTCACTGACCTTTGCCTGAAACCCAAACAGTTCTCAAAGGCATAGCTCAAATTCAACTTCCTCCATGTACTTTGGCCAAAGCACACCAATTCCTTCTGTCTCTCTCATGTTTACCAATTTCACCATAGTTTGTTAGTTACCTTTGCAAGCTATCTTCTGTATTTCAATGAGATTGTAAGGTCAAGAGCTTTGTATAGTATGAGAGTCTCTGCAAATGGGTGAGTAATAAATGTCTGTTGTTTGTTATGCTGAGTTCAGCATGTCCTCATGAAAAATTATTTTTCTTTTTTTCAAGAATTTCCCATGATATAATCAAAGAGATACCATTGCCCAGCAGTCATTTCTTTCACAAAACATCAATACAGGAATTTTCTTAGTTAATTCAAGAAGGGGAAATGTCAAATAATTCTGATCCCTACTGGCCTGGCAATTCAATCAAAAACGTAGAAAGAGGAAAGAGAAGCCTCAGCCAGGAAAAAAAAAAAAAAAACTGTCAAAGCATTTTTATGTCCAGCATGACATAAAACTCATCTCCTTGAGAGGTACAGACAGAAAATACACTCATCTCCATGAGGGGTATAGGCAAAAAAATACAAAGAAGTTAAAAAATTGCCTACTAAGTGCTGGTCACAGTTCCCACATAACAGATAGACGTTTGCTGAATTAACAAAAGAATGAATGATTGATGGAAAAGATTCTGATAGGGAACTAAATATTTGGAATGATTCTCAATCTTTTAAAGGACTATAACTGAAGACTACCATTCTCTTACAAAAATTTTTTGTCTAGTCTTTGTCAGAGACAGAGAACAAGAATGGGTCAACCACTAATGTGACCTACCACAGCATTTCTTTGAGTTTTATGTACTAGTGCCTAGACTGCAACAGTGATATAAATTACATCAGATTATTCACGGGGCAAAAGATTCCTATTTTAAAATCCATATTTTAAAAATGTTAGCTCTCTTTTAAGACCTTAATTGTAACACCAATGTTCTAGTGTTGTTTCACATAATTGCTTACATACCACAAGGAGGCTAAGTTTTATTTCTTCAAATTTAATTGAAACCCAAAGGACAGTCTCTCTGTATTATATAGAGATATAGAACATTAATGAGTAAACCATCTGATACTTACACTCCCTTTAGACTTTCTGGATCCTACAATAGGAGGCAGTGAAGAAGCTTTCTGACTGTGGAAACAAATGCAATTCAGAAATATGAGTGTTATTTACAAAGAATATATAATGCAAGATAATTGTCATCCCAACTTGTCATCTCAACCTGGAAGTCAACTATTTATTGACATTAGTGTTTCACAAAAAATACCATGTTTTCCCAGTTTCACAAAGACCACCATAAAATATCCAAATTTCATTCCAAAAGATGTTTAATACTTTCCTGTATACTATTTTAATTGATGCTTAAAATAAACTTTTAGTACCACCTTAAATTTTTTCATGATATTTTTATTCAATTTCCAATTTTTTATACAAGTTTCAATTATTTCCAAAGCTGAGTATGATTTTGCCAGATTGAGTTTAAAACAATGTGTATTTTTTTTAATGTTTACAATGTCAGCTTCTGATAGAAGCTCAGAATGGTAACACACTGGCATTTATATTCAGAGAGTTTCTAAACTGAACATTCTCATCAAAGAATAAAAATTTCTTTTCAGCTATACAAGTGTTGTTTCACGGAGGTCTATATTATTAGAAAACGATCTATCCCAGAACCCAACTGGACCTCTTTGAAAAATAAGACACATAAAGGTAAATCTTACTAATTTGTTTGAGAAAGGCCACTATGAGTTAGTTTTCTCACTGCCATCAAGTAAACACTGAAGTTCACAAAAGACTAATCCAGTGTTGCCTAGCAGAGACTGTGAATGATTTGATTTCATGGATGGGTAAAAATGGTTAGCAATAAGCTTACTGCTAAACAATCACAAAGTGCTGGAAAACCATGTGCTCTTGCGTGCTTCAAACAGCACCTCTGAAATTTTATTTCATCTCTTAGTTATCTAGAAATCCTTGGTTAGCCTCTCCATCAGATTTCACAAATTGAGAATTAATAAAGAACAAACTAGTGACATTCTGCTCTATTTCTGCAAGTATCACCCACTCTAGCAAAGAAAACCACAAAAAGTCAGTACTCAGTAGCAAAGCGGCCATGGAATCTCTGAAAAATGCAGCAGAGGTGGATCCCGGGGCACCCTGAGCAAGCTGAGGGGAGGGTCCCTGCATGTGCCAGGGACCAGTGCTTTTCCAGCATGCCTCTGCAGTCCATCTATGTGGCTGGAATAGGGCATTTTTCACAAATACATGACACTTAATAGAGAAAAATGGCTCACAGTGCATTATGTGTAATTAAAATTATAATCTTTAAAATTTTGCATGTATTAAAACTATAAACCCAGTCATTCTATTTATCGTGCACAAGTGATATTACATTGTTTTTATATTTTACAGTTATTATTAAAGGAGACATAAAATGTTATGTTTTTTAAAAATATTTTTAGATATTTTTATATACACCAGCTGAAAAATTATTTGGTCCAGGTAAACAGTTAAAGACATTATCAAACCCTCTAATAATGTGTGCTGTATAGCAGCTCATTGCCCTACACCTTCTTCACTAGAGTAAATTTTTATATTTATTATAAATTCATAAGTGAACGATAAATAAAAAAAACTATGTAGTCTTTTATAGGTTCCCCAAAATTAGTGTGCAATAGCTCTCAATCTCCAATCATGGCAAAAAAACGAAAATGATCAATGTGTCTCATACATGCTTTCCATTCTAACTGACAAACAAGATTATTTAAAATATGCTAGTGGTCAGCAAAAGACCATGCTATTTCAAGTGACAACTAAAATATGAGAAGTAAAGGAGGATAAAAACTTACCCATAAGACCTTCTCACTGTTGACTTGTCAAAAAACAATTCACTGTAAGGTAATTTCTTAAACTTATCTCTGCCAACAGCCACATAAAACTGCCCATTCTCCAACTCTGCCCCACTCTCAACCAGTTTTCCTTCTACAGTATAAAGTCTGCCAAAATATGAATGCCAACAATTAACATTTTAACAAGCATTAAAATAACTGATTAAAATTACAAAGTAAATAAAAACATTCTGTTCCTAATTTGGCTCATCTGTTACTATCCTAATTATTGAATTATAAATATCCCAAAGTCATTAGATTCAACTAAATGCCAATGTTATAATGCAGGCACAGTTGCTATTTGGCTATACAGTGTTTCATGCCAATAAACCTGACAATCTAATATAAGCATCCCCTGTGGCTGCCATATTAAAATTTTAGAGGGAAAGATTTAACTTGTACAGAATACATGCTTTAAATAAAGCTCAGCTTCTATAAAGTTGAATTGTTCTATTTCTTTTTTGTGAGTACTTTTAAATTTTATTTTCTTAATTTATTTGTCAGGTAGATAAGCCTCTTAGAACATTCTGTGTAAAAGCAGCCCTCGGCCAAAATATTACATCCAAACACACAGAACTGGGTCAGAAAACAAGAAGTCAGAGGGCAGGAGGTGAAGGAAACCATTGCCAGTATTAATGAAGCATAGCAAACTGCATAGCATTTGTGTGTGTGGTGGTTTTTTTTTTTTTTTTTTTTTTGGCTTTCCCTCATCTTCCCAGCATCAAGGGATTTCACAAGAACCTCCCTTTACTGTAAAACTGCTGCTGCAAACTACAATTAATATGTTATTTATTAAAAGAATAATGATAATTTTCTTTCTATGATTCTCGTTGACCTGCTTTCTTCCTTTGCTCCAAACCAAAAAAACATAAACAGGGAATTTATTCAATTTTTATGGGATGGTTTTGATATGTAAATATCCTAAGGTACAGGGAGGGTCCAAAAACAAGACGGTGGTGCTTTGTTAAAGGAAAATGGAAATGCACCAAGTGAACAGCAACCAAAGCTCACTCATATCTGGCATCACATTAAGAATTAAGATCCTCCAGGTATTCAAGTGTTTGGGGGACACATAAATATTTTCATTTCTGTATTTGTACTTGTATAAATTTTATTTTCATGATGAATTTGTTTCTATCAATATATGTTTAAATAGGTGTGTCTGGGCATGCAACCATGTGTATATATCTTTGTGTGCTTTATATTATTTACTGAGTGGGTTTACAAATATGTATATGCCAGAAGACATAACTATATATCTTTAAAGTCAACATATAACTACTGAGATCTGGCGTCTCTCCTAACACCAAAATAAAATCCAGAAGAATCAAAAGTTTAAATGAAATTAAAAAGAACAAGATGAAAACATAGAAGAATATTTTTATAATCTTGGAATGAGAAAAATCTAAGCTAGTCATAAAACTTAATGATCATAAGGCAAGATTGAAAAATTCAACTGCATCAAAATTCAACATATCTACATGCAAAAAGACAGAGAATATCAAAAATACAAACTGGAAACATATTTAAAACTCCTATGAGGAAGGGCAAACTTCTCTAATATGTAAAGAGTGTCTATAAATCAATAAGATAAATGTACGAGGGCTGTGACAGATAGTTCATTTATAATAGAATATAAATATGTGGCATTTATTTAGAGAATAATTTTGTAACTAAGAGCACATGCTCCGGAGCCATTCTGCAGACAAACTAGGCTTGAATTCCAGCCCTGCTAGCCACTCCTTGCATAATCTTAGACAAGTAACTTTCCCCCTCTATGTCTCATATTTCATGTCTATTATAAGAGAATAACACTGCTTATACCTCATAGGGTTGCTGAGTTAATTAAGTTAAAAATGTAAAACACTTGGAATAACACCTTGCACATAAGAAATGCTCAACAGTTGTAGTTAAAAATATAAAAAGCAAGAAGCAAGGAAATACTATTTTTATCCAACATAAATGAAAAGATAAGACATTTGTTAGTTTTACAACATAAATGACAGTATTTATAAAAAGCCCTCTCATGCACTTTGGGTGAGAGTGCAAGTTAGTACAAACTCTGGAAGGCATTCGGTAGTATCTATCAAAATTTTAAATGCACTAGACACAACAATTGCACTTCTAGACTTTAGCCTCCTGATAAACTCTGCTTATATACAAAAATATGTACACATAATAACAAAAAATTGGAAATGACCTAAATTTCCATCAAGAAGAAACCGTTAAATTAGGGCACAACCATAAAACAGAATATTTTGTAGTCATTAAAAATAATTGAAAAGAGATATTTGTGCTAATAAGACAAATCTCCAAGATTTATTGTTACAGGAAAAAGGTAAGGTACATTTATATATTTATTCTTGTGTATGTGTGTTCCTGTTTGTTTTTAAGAAATAAAAGATGCATGTGCTTCCTATGCATGGAATATTTCTGGAATAATGTAGAGGGACTGAGGAGCCAGAGGTGAGAGAAATAGTTTTTATTTATATCTTCAGTCTTGTTTTAAAAAAATTTTTTGACCACATGTGAAGTATTACTTTCAATTACATTTATATATCTATGTAGTAAATATATATTCATATATATATATATATACCTAATTATATTTAAAATTTGAATGGCTGTGAAAGTATATATACTAATATATGTAAATACACATGCATTAATCTATATACATATTTAACTGAAAGACATAATATGCAATCATTTGAGAATTTATGTTTTCATGTGTTCATAAATAGACATACAGATCTGAAAACATGCATAAGATCTTGAAAGCAGGAGTGTATTCTACCAATGGAGTATGTTAGAAAGACTGGGGTTAAGACAGAATTTAAGAACTACCAGAAAACTCTTGATTAGATTTCAAATATTTGTGTCTCGTATATATATATGAATTATATATATGAATTATTAAGAATATACAGATATTCTTAATATGGTCTGTACTTGTATATATTACTTATAACCTTCCTACCTATAAGAATATAAATAAGTCAGCCTCCATCAAGGGGTAATTTCATAGGCTTCACAATTTAAAAGCCATGATTTGAATCTTCCCTTAAATTTCAGAACATGATAAAAATGCTTTTGATTTCTCAAGTTTAGGCAACCTCATTTAATTAGACTCTCTAACCCACCTCCTCCTTAAACTCTGATGTTTATTTTATGCTAGGCAAATAATTTGGACCACCAAAGAATGATAAATGTTTCCTGAAAAAAAAAAAGAACCGTTAATTAAGAGTCAAGAAGCTGGCTTGCTTACAAAAAAAAAAAAAAAAAAAAAAAGTCCTTCTCAACTAAAAGAATGTTGCTTATTAGCTTTAAACCAAAAGAATAAAAATTTGTTGATGTGCTACTATATGCCAATGACTATTTTAAACTCTTTATGAGGACTATCTTATTCCTTAAAACAACTCTGTAAGGTAAATACTATTATATAGCCATTTTACAGATAAAGAAACTGAGATGTATAGAGCCTAACTGGTGAGCCAAAATTCAAATTTAGACCAGCAGCTTTCAGAAACTCCTGAGACTATCTTCAACAATTCTGAAACTCATCCACTTGCAAGATTACTTTGACATACCTGTGGACAGCCCCACTCCTCAGAGTTATTTTTTCCGTGACCATTTGTAGCACATGATCCCACTGATTCAAGGCTTTTCTAGGGATGAGGAGGCGAGAAGCTGGTTTTATGAGGTCTCCATTTGCAATCAAGCTGGACAGAAAGCAAAGCCAGTGAGCCACACCATTTGAAACAGTAATACCTTTAAAACTACAAAGCAGGCCCTAAGGCAAAAGAAAACCACCCACCAACTTCAACTTGAGCTATAAAGGGCTCCAACTTACAAGATAGTGCAGGGTTCCTGAAGCGGCTTTCTAAATCGAGCTGACACATTGATCCTGCTGTGGATTACTGGTTTTACCTTTAAAAGCAAAGAAACACAAATCTCTGAGCTTATGTTGGTTTCTTTTTTATTTTATTTTATTTTTTCTATTGAGGATAAACTACAGGTTTCCGGAGAACTAGCTGAGACCTGTTGTACCTGTGTTAAAATCTTGCTTTTTTTCCATTTATGTAAACATCCGGGCTCATTCTCTATCGATATTATGTGGCCTTAGCAAAGCTCTCAAGAAAACTTTCTCTTAAGGCCTACTCATGGTCTGTGCCAACGCAGAAACTGTTGGGCTGACATGAGAATTTCAAGGCAACTTTTTTAAATGATGCTTTCTGTAAAATAGAAATAAAATAATCCTATGAAATCTCGAACCCTGAAGTTCCACCTCCAGCCACACATCCTATGTCTTGTCATCTCTCCTCACTTACCTTCATTTCACCTACTTCCTGAATCTAGGCCCCTAGTGGGTACTTGACTTGATCCTAATATCTTAAGACTAACTCCATCACTTTTTCTTGATTTCACTTCTTTCCCCTTCCATCGACCCCCCTCCTCCCAGTGCCCTCAGCTCCTGAACTCCTTGCATCTGGGTGGGTCTGGTCATCTTTCCCCATCCTTTGTTTCCAGGATCCAGGCTCCTGTTAGCAAGAACCTCATGGCCTCACAGTACCCTCTCTTTGGCATCAGCCCAACCTCTTCCCATCCCAAGTCAATTATTTCTTAGATTTCCTACACTGAATAGTCCAAACTCCTACTTCTCATCTTAAACCCTAAAATCCTACTCCAGAGACATATTCACTCCCAGTAGATCACTTTTCTTCAAACTTAAAGAAATAAGGGCCAACAGACATGAAGCCTTTTCACCTCCTTATCCTCCAGAACCCACTTCATTCACATCTTCACCAACTTTTCAGCTTTTCTGCCTTTCAGAAAAGAATTCCTTCAGAAAAGAATCTTTATCCCTTTAGAAAGCTAACTCTACATCTGGATATTGTCCTCTGCTGACTCTACTTGTTCAATTAATTACCTAGGACCTTCCACACTCATCTGGTATCTTCAATTTCTCCCTCGACCCTCTAGACCTCTCAAGTACTAACCCGTCCCTATTTCTCCTCCTCATTCTTCATATTCCCACTTCCTCCTGCCCCACCCTCTCTTCAGTCTTCTGCTATCTGATTTCCACCTCTACCGCTGAAAGATAACCTCCAACTCTTACGCATGGCCTACAAGAATCCCCATGACAAACCACTGCTTATTCAGTTTCCTCACCTCTTACCCATATTCCTTCCAAGCAGACCCCTAGATCATCATGCACTTGAATCAAACTAGCCTCCTCCCCTTCATTCCCAAAACACACCCTGAATCCACCTCCATGCCTTTGTCATTTCACCCCTCTGCCTACAATGCTCTCTCCATTTCTCCACTTGCTGAAATCCCACTTGCTAGGCCCAGCTCAGTAATCTCCAGTCTTTCTCTATTCATTCTCCATTAGCTTTCTATCTCAAACTGCTACTACTACTGTAGCATTGATGATAGCACTTTCGTTTTTAGAGATTTTTTCCCCCCGGTTTGAAAAGAAAAGGTACAAGCAAAGGAAACTGATTAATAAAAATAGCTAACATTTATTGCACTAGGTTTAATGGCAAGCACTATGCTAAGTAATTTATACACATTATGTATCCTTTAATCATCATAAGATGCTCCGAAGTACTATTACTATAGCCCCATTTAATAAATGAAAAAACTAGAGTTTAATTAATTAATTTGCCTAAAATCACACATAATAAGGGGCAGAGTTGTTAGTGAATCCATGTCTATGAACCTCTAACTATTCGTTATGTACTTTACTAGATATTTTAGAGATCACATATTAACACTAAATCATTTATGGCACTCTCTCATTTGTCAAATTAGGCCATCTTTGAGAAGAAGAAAGAATATGAATTTTTCTGACTCTCCAGTGACTAAAAAAAAATCTTTGCAATGCCTGTCAGTTGCACAATAAACGTTTGTTAACATTTAACTTAAAATGCTCTAATTTAAAACACATGGATCAATGGAATAAAATAGAGAGCCCAGAAATAAACCCATACATATATGAACAATTAATTTATGACAAAAGAGACCAAAAAATACAATGGGGAAAGGACAGTCTTTTCGCTGTGTTGGGAAATTATGTTGGGAAAACTGAATAACCACATGTAAAAGAATGACAGTGACCCCTACCTTACACCACACACACACACACACACACACACACACACACACACATACATTTCAAAATGGTTTAAAGACTTCAACATAAGACCTGAAAACAAAACTCTTAGAATAAAATATAGGGTATAAGTCCCTTGACCAGAGATAACAAGTGTTGGGTGAGAATGTGGAGAAAAGTGACCTGTTGTGTACTGTTGGTGGAAATGCAAATTGGTTCAGCCACTATAAAAAACAATATTGAGGTTCTTCAAAAAAATTAAAAATAGAACTACCATATGATCCAGCAATTCCACTTCTGAGTATATATTTAAAGGAAATGAAAACAGGATCTCAAAGAGATATCTGTACTCCCATGTTCTTTGCAGCATTATTCTCAATAACCAAGACAAAAACCACCTAAGTATTTACTGATGAATAAATGGATAAAGAAAATATGGTGTATACACACACACAGAGTGCAATATTATTCAGCCATCAGAAAGAAGGAAATCCTGTCATTTATGACAACATGGATGGAACTTGGGAACATTATGTGAAGTGAAATAAGCCAGATGCAGAAAGAAATATACTCCATGCTATCACTTATGTGTAGCACCTTTTTAAAAAAAATAAACTCATAGAAACATGGGGTAAAAAACCGGTTTCCAAGGGCGGGGGGTTGAGGGTTGGGAAAAAGGAGAGAGGTTGGTAAAAGGGTATAAACATTCAGCTATAAGATAAATAAAGTCTAAGTATCTAATGTACAACATGGAGGAAGGAAAGATACTCTAATGTCAAGTAAAACATTTTTAAATTCAATAATAATAATTGTACATTTTAAACATAGAGATTCTTTGCCCTAAACTAATATTTACAGTGATATTGACTTCTTAAAAGCAATGTTTAACAGATAATACATACACCTAAACAAAATTCGAGTGGTAAATGGGAGTGTCTTGTGAAAAGGAAGTATCCCTCCAGCCACCACATGGTGACCAGAGTTAACAATATTCCTTCAAAGACAGTCTGTATATACACATGCATATTATCTTATGTATGAATAATTTCTAAACACAAGTGATAACCAGTTATACCCCTTCTTCTGCACTTTGCTTTTTCCATTTAACAATTCATCACAGATACTATTCTGTATTGCTACTTAGAGTAATGGTTGCTTCGTTCTTTATAATAGCTGTGTATATTCCACTCTATGAACATGCAATAGTATATTTAACGTAATGGTTTCCAAACTCTTCCAAATTTTGATTGTTTCCAAACCTTTCCTACTGCAAATAATGTCATGATGGGTTTCCTTGTAAATACTTATTCGCATAGGTATGTAAGTATATCTTTAGAATAAATTATTAAAAGTAAGAATTTGCTGAAATAGAGGATAAGCAATTTTTTTAATTTAATTAAATTTATTGCAAGTTCACTCTTGATCCATCTCATGAGTCCCTTGATTTATTTAATTCATACTCTAGCACAAGAAAATACCCTAATTTACAAAGAATATCATTACGAGGCCAGGTGTGGTTTACACCTTGAGATGACTTTGAATCCCTCTCCCCTTGATTGCTTACTTGTAAGGCACACAAGCATGTTTAACTGCAAATGAATCTTACCTGTGTGAAGCACAGGCCTTTCTGAATCTGTGTCTGTGCTGACAGTGTTTTCCTCTTAAAATCCTCCCCACCTTTTAAATATGGCTCTACCGCTTCCCTGACCACTAGACTCAAAGCTTCTGCCACATCCCTGGTTCTCTGCTGCCCTTCTTTGCCTTATATTTTCCATGACATTTACCATCATCTGACACATTGTACATATTATCTATTTTTTTTATTTTCTTGTCCTTATTGTTACTTTTTAGTTACTTTCAATATTAACTAGTAATATACTGAGCACATACTTCATACTCTGTTATTTTTTCAAATGTCTTGCCTACTGACCTTGATTGTTTAGTACCTTCTTGAATTGTCGATTTAAAGATGAATATGAATAAGCTATATAAACCAATAACTTTATAATTTTTGTTAAGTTGGTCAAAATATGTGACTTTTCTTTAGTATATACACATTTATACTGTACAGAAATTCATAAATACACATGATTTTTATAATGATTAATAACTTTACTGTGAGTCTATAAGTTGCTTCTTGAAATAAATTAAACCACCTATCTTGAATAGCTATTTTCCTCATTCATCATAACAAAAATATTTCCCAAATGTTCATGATTAGACAGTTGAATTGAAGATTAATCTTAAATATATATTTCTTTGTGTCATTATAGTTAAAATAACTGGATTAGTCTGTTTTCAGACACACTAATAAAAGAATCTGAAAAAATAATTCAAGCAATATATCTGAATTGAAGAAAATATGTGAGACTATTGTATAAAACAATTGGAACATTTTGGAAAAAAATACAATTTTTCCTTTAAAATGAATTTTTCTATTTGGAATTTTAAATAATAGCTTAAATCATAAAAAAATAAGTTATATCAACTGTAGATAGGAGAAGCTTTTCTAGAGCCCTTATCAGAGATGAGTATTATCACTTGGTATTAATCTGGGGACGTTATGGCTTTAGATAATGAGAAATATAATAAACTAGAATAAGTTTCTTAAGCTTATAAGTTTTATTAGTAGCCCACACACTTTCCCTTGCCATTTTAAAATAAACAGTACTTGAACTATGAGAATGTTAAAGGTCAACACATCTAGTTATGAAGGGATAGTCACATAGGTGCTCTCACTCAGACCCCTGTGTACCAAGAATGGCTCTCATTGTTTAGCAGGGTGATAATAGTTGTATAATCTGTGACTGCAGAACCATATCAAGTGACAATATATCAATGCAAAACTCAAGCTTTGGATGCAGTAGAGCAATTACTCCTGTTCGGCTTTGTCAATTGGTGAGGGAACCAACATCAAGCAAAAGCAGAGCATGCTTATAGTTGATGTTTGCCTTGATTCTGCACGGGGCTAACATTTTTTTAGAAACCCCAGTTTATTTGGATATTGAGGTAAGTTAGCTTGGTGAACCAGAAAGAGGAGCAATTCTTGCCTATAAACAGATAGATAGATAGACAGACAGACAGACAGACAGACACTAGGCAGGCAGGCAGACAGGCAGGCAGGCAAGCAGACAGACTAAATATCTGGCTAACATTTTTCTTGGAAATATTTCCAAGTCAAAGGTGGCAAAAGTGACTTGACAGTGTTCACGCTTATAGAAAGGTGTAAGGCAAGACTCTGAAGCAGGTTTTTGGTAAATCACATGCACTTTCCAACATATCACTGTCTCTGTCTCCACTATCTTATTTAGATCATGTTTATGTCACAAATTATGTCTCACACACACACACACACACACACACACACAACCCAGCAATGCTTCATATGAACCTGACAAGCCTAAGTACAGAATTTAACTCAAGTTTACAAATGCCACATGACACATAGTAGAATATCACAGCAGCTAGATCAAATTCCAGGTAAAACCTACATGACTCAAAAATAAGAATCTATTAGTTATAAAAAAAATAAACTCAATGAAATTAAAATCTTTGCTTTGAAAATATATGTTTGAAATAATAAGATCAAGGTCTGCAAACTGAGCAACTGACTAAAGGTCTGAAATTCTAAATTCCAGGACTAATGGCCAATTCAATGCCTCACATCTCATTTTCTTAATCTGTAAAGATAAGAATTATTCTGCTAACCTAGCTCAAAGGGATGTTCCAGGTACTAATTAATGAAGTAGAAATACCACCCCCTGGGGCTGTTAGGTTTGCAAGCTTCAGAGAATCCACCTGCCTCAAATCTCAGCACTCACCACCTCTTGAAACCCTAAGTTTGGCCAAGAAAACAAAACTCAGTCTAAGGACAGCATCTGCAGATATGATGCTTTTAAATGGACACCATCACAAAATCTAACTACCACTGACCTCTCGTAAAAACTCATACGATTTAAAAATTCAATTTTATATTATACATAAAAACTCACCTTTAAAAAATATATCAGGTTTTTGTGACTATCCCTAATGTAGACTTAATCATAAAGGAAAAATATATACTAAAGTTATTCATTTGTCAAATATACAAGCCAACCTACACAAAGAGGCTTCAACTCTATTTTCCTTATTATATGGATTTAAGAAAAAGTGAGGTCTCAAAATGGCAATCTGAAAAAACTTTGTTACTACTTTGAAAAGACAGCACACAGGATCAAAGAGGAGAACAAAGTACTTTAAAAAATGTTTAACTATTTTCACCACTTTTTGATAAATGAGAAAAAGGAGAAAAATTATGAAAGACACCAGAGTAGAAAATAACTTACCTTTGAGTCAATAGAGCAGAAATATCCAAACTATAGATTGTTCTGAAGTGCTTTTAAAAGCCCTTTTTTTTCCCCAATATTACTTTTTTTAAACATGGAAGAAAGACCTGCTAAGGTACCTGATGAATGGTGATGGTACGATCCACCAGACTGAGCATGTCCTGTTTTGATGGCATATATCATAATTGACAATTAGAAAGTGCCTCTTTCAGAGGGTATTTTGTGCTGGGAATTCCTCCTAAACCTCATGGAATGAAACTATCTATCATGGAGATACTCTAGATGCATGTATTTAAAGAGAGATTTGAAAAGGTAGGACTACATAACAAGAGGTGAAGACAATGGCCAGACTTTTCAAAAGAATAGTTGACTCACCCTCTCATTGAATTTCTTTCTACCAATGATGTTACACTGAATCATAATAAATTGTGAGTTTTGCCATGCCCTAATCTACAGATTAATAGAGATCTTCTGAACAAAGTTTCATCGTTTTACTATGATTATCTGTCACCTTCATATCAAAGTAAATAAATTATGATAATTGGCACATACTTAAATAAATAAAATGCATCTGCTGTGTTTGTGTCATTAAGATTATATTTCTATCACTGAATATTTCAGTGTTTCTTTTTTTCCATTTTCAAGTAACCTAAGAGATAGCTCCACTTCTGGTGAGGAGATTGAAGGTGGTAGGAGAATATTGTTCCCAACATGACGACAAAAACTGAGAAGTTAAAAATCATAATTTTTAAAAATGCACCAAAGAGTTTAGAATGCAAAGAAATCTAAATGAACTAAATTCCAGAGAGAGAGAATCGCTTTCAAAGTGAGAAAGAAAACCTGTCGCTGCTTTCATCTCCAGGGGCACGGTATGTAGAGAAACAAACATTCTATAGAAGGCCGGCCAGTGTGTGAGTTGGCATGACAGAGAAGACTCAAGTGCAAGTCTGCATTACCCACCAATTCTTTCCCATGGGAGCTTCTTTACGGGCACAGAAGTGTAACAAAGATAAGTTAAGGACACGTACTGTAACCTCTAGAGTAATCACTAAAAAAAAAAAATCACAAAGAGGCATAGCTAGAAAGCTAATAGAGAGATAAAATAAAGTAATTTAAAAAAACGTTTTATGAATCTAAAGAAGATGGGGAAAGTTATAAAAACAATCACAGGAATGCAAAGTACGGCATAGGGAATATAGTCAATAATATTGTAATAACTCCGTATGGTGTCAGATGGGCACTAGACTTATCAGGGTAATCACTTTGTAAGTTATGTAAATGTCTAATCACTATGTGGCACACCTGAAACTAACATAATATTGTATGTCAACATTAATTGAAAAAATTTTTTATATTATTTTTAAGAAGTTTCCCTTTGGCTACTGCCTATCAAATATTTTTACATGATTATATAAACATAATTAATGAAATTTGAATTTCATTAATTCAACAGAATGAAAATTGAAATTCTTTAACCCTCTAAAACTTCTAGAAATTCCAGAAAGAACTGGTGGCAAAATCAGCCCAGCCTCTGAAATATTTTGGAGAGACTATCTTCATCAGCACTGTTACATAATAATAAAAAATTCCAACCACTCTAACTTCAGTGAGAACCTAGTTATAGAAGATGTCTCTAATTATAATGAACAAGCTGTTTAAAACATTCCCAGAAGGGTCCAATTAGTTTCTATGAGCTGATGAAACCATGCATCTGTACCTGGGTCCTCCACAGGTCTCCATGTTGTCGTGCCCAGTCTGGTGGCTGATTCTCTGAGGAAGGGTTAGGATTCATCTGCCAGGTGTGGATTATCACCTCTTATTCAGAGGATTATTTTTCTGCCAGTAATCAATACCTTAGCATCAGTTTGCAGATCTGCCTTTTGAACTATTCTCTAAATGAATGCCTTCCTTTACTGAAGCAGGAAAATAATTGAAAACACGTTTTGAATAGAGGTTCATTGATTTTAACAAATGTACCATTCTAAGAGGGGATGAGGATAATGGGGGAGGCTGTGCATGCAGGGGATATATGAGAAATCTGTGCCATCCTCTCAATTTTGCTGTTAACCTAAAACTGCTCTAAAAAATAACATCTACTCAAAGACAGTGATCCGAAAGATAAGATACCCATCATAAGTAATATCTTTCTTGAAAACTCTTAAGTGTAAGCATATATTTAAATAAGGGTCCATATTACTAAATCTTCTTGTCTTTAAAAACAAAATACATATCAATTGTCATCAGTTGTGAGCCATTGCATCCATTTCCCAGCATACTACATATTTTTAAATATTTAGCATTCTGGTTTAATTTTCTCTTTACTGTACTTTGTGGACTAATTTTTTAAAATCGGATAATCCTAAGCATTCTGAATATATAATGTTAGACTTCACATTAATTAATTTTTTTCAAAAATAATTCTTTTCAATGGTCACTTTATTTTACAGGAAAACTGAGCAGGTCTTGAGTCATTTTTAAGGCATTCATAAGTAAATCTGCATGGGTCTCCCTAATGCTATGCTGAAGAGAATAATATAACCCCCATTGAGTTAAAAAATAACCAATTAACCCACGAGAACTCATAGGAGAAATTACGGGAACTGCTACTACTAACCAAGCAATGAAAAAAAATTTTTTTAATTGTCTCTTTTTTTGTGTGTTCCTTCTTAGCTTACTACACCACGCTTACTTTTCACCATTGCCATTTGTGTTTGTTTGATTTTCCCAAACAGAATTTTGGTTGCCAGACTAATCTAGGCAGTGGAATGTAAAATTTCCACTAAAAATGCAGGACAGCTGGAAGTGTGTACATAACAATGCAAGATGAAAGTTAGCAATGCTGAGTATGCAGGGGTAGTCCAAGTGGGTGGAATGCAGCTTCCACCTGCATTTAAATAAGTCGGTTAGTCCTCAGGACTCCCACTGAGGAATGTGCCAACTGTACATGATCTACATTCACTCTTTCATAAATACTAAGAATGCTGTTAACCCACCGATAGATAGCAAGAGAAGTGCTGTTAACATTTTTAGCAACGATTAGTCTTTCACCCACACTGCACTCTCTTTGTGCCCCACGCTGAAAACTCAGTATGAAAGACAGCAGACAGGGGCCTTCATTCTCACTGTGGGGTGGAATGCGGGAGTTGGAGAGAGTAAAGGAGTAAAGGAATGAATAAGTAGCACAGCATTACTCAGGAGCACTGGACTGGGAGTCAGCTTCAAGCTCTAGAAGTTCAACACCTCACTGAGTTACCTGAGGCAAGTCACTTCACCAACCTGTGTAGCCTTGTCTACTCAGCTATAGGATGAGGGGACTGCATTTTGATCATCTCTAAATTCCCTTAAAGTTTTTACATTCTCCAAAAATGTTAGCATTATAAAAATACAACTTACCTTAAAAAACATAAAAGTTTTTAAAATTAAACCATGAAAAATATGACCTTGCTAACCCTAAGTGTCTACGAATCAATAAAGCAACTAGGATCTCAGAGATTGGAAACAAAACATCATGATGCACACCAAATGGGATCTGATATACATATCTTCTCATACCTGTTAGAAAAATATATAAAATTGACTCGGTTAAGTAGGCTTTTCATAAAATCATCCATAAACTTTAGTTTCAACAGCTGACTAGATACTACATCTGCAGCCATACACTTCGCAAGGAAATATGATAGTAATAAAATTTGAATTAACAAAAGTCAGTGTTTTAAAAAAAGTCTTGAAGACCAGAAATGTTCCCTAACTTGATTGCAATCCTTCATACTGTTCACAAGCAGACTGATGAAACCGTTGACTCACATTGTTCTAAATGGTTTAAAGGTAGTTTCCACATATCCCAATCTTAACTATAACTGCCTGATGTGCTAGTGTTACATGCTTGAGACCTTTCAAGAAAAATGCATTTTTCTTGAAATAGGACTACAATCTAAATTTAAAAAATTTTAAATTTCCTCTCAAATTAATCCAGCCTCAAAAGTTCATGATCTCTCTTCTCATTTTTGTATAATAATTATACTTCTCTAATAGAAATACTGGTGAAATACACTTTGATTTCCAGAAATATGCTGTAATGCCAGGGATTCAGGATATAAAATATTACTCAGTTATCTATGCTTTTTTTCAAATATTCAGCCCCATAAATCATCCTAGAGAATTCATGTTTCCATAGTTTCTTAGTAAAGTGCTTTTGAATGAAAGAGCCTCCCAGGAATTAAGTCACACACACCAACAACTTCAGTAGTTAAAGACACACGAGGCACCCCAATGCTAAGAAGGAAGAAAGCCACCCATAGGTGACACTCCTCTTCCAAAGGAAGAGCTAAGTCTTAAGAGGCATCCTACATTCTAAATCTGAAGCTGTCTATAGTAAAATCATCAATATTTATCAATCATCACAGTTATCACAGCATGCCAGGTACCAGGGTGAGTGTTGAGTATTCATTGTTCAGTAAGTCAAGATTCCTGTCCTCACAAAGCCCATGGTATAGTAGACGAGATTAGTGACAAACATAGCATAAGAAATCAGACTAAAAATATATGTAATCACAAATTATAAAAAGTGCTCTGAAGAAAATGAAGCAGTCATGAGATACGACACATGCACAAAATCTCTAAAGAGAGAAAGTGCTGAGTGTGCTTAGAAATGGAAAGGAGGCTGGAGCAGCTGGAGTGTAGTAGGTAAGAAGAGAGAAGAACAAGCTGGCAGGTGCAATGCAGGGCCTCATAAGCCAAAGGAAGGAGGCTAAATTTTTGCCTAAGTGCAATTAGACTTTACTGCAGGTTTTAAGATCATTCTCACTGCTAAATGGAGAATAGACTGGAGAAAACAAAACTGGAAGCAAGGAGATCATGAAGGAGGCTGAAGAGAAATACATGTGAGAGATGGTGGTGGCTTTTCCTAGGGGATAACTGAGGAGAAAGAAAAAAAGCAGGTATATCTGAAATACATACTAGAAGTAAAAATTAGAACTTACTGAAATAAGCATCTGGATAGTGAGGGAAAAAGCTTGAGCAGGCGGGTACACAGTGGTTGCTACTTATGAGACAGAAGAAAGACTTGCACTGGATGTAGAATAAGAAGTCTAGTTTGGGGCACTACATCTTAGATGCTTATGAGACCTCCAAATAGAGGTGTCATCTATGTAGGCAGGTTGGAGCTCATGTATCAGACTAGAGATACAATTTAGGGGTAATCAGCATATAAATGGTATGTAAAGCCATGAGACTGAATGAGCTCAACAAGGGAGGGAATCAAAGGCAAAGAGAGAGGCTCAGGATCAAGCCACGGGGTTGGCTAATACAGGATAAAAAATTCCAGAGGAGATAGAAGAAAAGTGGGCAGAGAAGTAAGAGGTAAATCGAAAGAGTGCAATGTTCCAGAAACTGAGAGAGAAGAATCAACTGCTAGGAGAAAGATTAAGATGAGGTCAGGAAAATGCTCATTGAATTAGTCAACAGAGACACCCTTGGAGAGTTTGACAAGAGGAATGCAGAAGACAGAACTGTACTGAACTGAGTTAAGAACTTGAAATGGAGATAAAGAAGTAGAGAGGACTCTTTCTGCTTAGCATTATTTATCTTTGTAGGAAACACAGAAGAAGTTTAAGATAAGCTCCTTACCATCTATATGCTAAAGGCAGAACCTGTAGGAGACAGTTAGGTCAGGGAGAAAGAGGATTTCCAGCCGCTCTTGAAGCAGAGAAGCAGCCAATCTCAAGAAGCTAAGCAAGGACAGAACTTTGAGGTCTTACAATTACATGTGTCACATGTATGGGTTCATAAATAGAGTGTAAAACCCGCCCCAACCAGGAGAGGACTCACATGGGTCTCTGTTGCCCAGGAGGGGCATAGAAAAGGTTGGCTGGGCAAAAGAGAGGGAAGAATGAGCCCAAGGAAAGCAAATCACCATATCTGCACCAGTGCAGTAGGCTGGACATCCAATATAACTGGTACCCTGGAAAGTTCATAGCAAATTCTATCTTTCTTTTTCCAAAGAGATTGCTGGAACCACTTTCAACAAACAAGTAAGGAAACACATGCCAAAATATTGTCCAAATCAGAATGCTTTAAGAAAATCAGAACTTCTACATATTCTTGAGAATAATCAAACACCATTCTTCCAATGCTAGAAAATTTGGGGCAAAACTACATTACTGATAACATTTTAAATTAATGTAATAGTTTTCCAAAATTCTGAGGAATTATGAACCCGGAGGCATAAAGTGCCCTATGACACTTAACTTGCCACTGATTTATCTTGAACAAATAATTCAGAAGCAGATAAAAGCTGTATACCTAATGATGTTGACTAGAATATTACACAGCAAATACAATAAAAATTATCTAAATATAATTATCTAAGTATATATGCATATCTGCATATGCCCATATACACACAAATTTTACTAAATAAAAAATAAAAATTTCTATTTCCATAACAAAGAATACCACATATATACATATACATAAAAGCAGACAGAGGTACATATATATGGAGAAAAACTGGAAAAGAATTTATAAAAATGAAATCCAATTTTTCAATGATGGACTTATTCTAAAGTACTATTTTGATAATTTTAAACTATAATTTAAAAAATTAATTTTAGCAGGATGGTACTTGTGCATGAATAGACAAATAGAACAGTAGAGGAAACTAGAAAACCTAGAAATAGACCAAAGTAAGTACATTGGTAATTTAGTATATGATAAAGTTGGCATCTCAAATTCATGGGACAAAGACGGACTTTTAATAAATGATGCCGAGACAGAGTAGCCTACATATTTTTGGAAAAAAGAAAATTAGATCCGTATCTCAAACCACAGATAGGAGTAAACTCTAAATGGAATAGTGATATAAAAGTGAAAAATAAAACCATACAAGTACCAGAAAGAAACATGGGTGAATTCCTCTTTAACATTGGTGTAGAAAAAGGTTTTCTAATTATGATTCCAATAAAGACACAAATTTGAATACATTAAAAATAAAAAATCATTTTCCATGACCAAAAATCACCATAAGTAAATTCAAAACACGATAAACTAGGAAGAAATATTTACAACATATACCGCAAAAAGCTATTTTCCTTAATATATAAATAACTCTTAAAGTTAAATGACAATAGACAAAACACCTGAAGAAAGATGGAGAAAAGACATGAGCAGGAAATTCACTAAAAAAAACCTAAAATGATGCCTGGACATATGAAAATGTCCAAACTTTTCATTAGTAAAATGTAAATTAAAACAACACCAAGATATCATTTCTAACTTACTAGATCATAAAAAATTAAAAATTATGACAACAAATTTTGTTTTCAAAGCTGTGGAGACGGGTACACTCCTACACTGATGAGGGAATCCAAACAGGTAAAAAGCTTAAAGGAGAGAATTTGGCAATATCTAAAAAAACTATACATTCCCTTATCTTCTGACCCAGTAATTCCACTTCTAAGAATGTATGCTGAACATACACCTCCAACAATACAAAAATACTTATGTGCAAAGTTATTCACTGCAATATTATTTGTAATTGAAAAATATTAGAGACCCAAATGTCCACACATTAGAGAATAATTGAGAAAAGTATGGTATATAATGTATGTAAAGTATATAATGAAGGGCTCTGAAGTTGCAATAAAGAATGAGAAAGATCTTTATGTACCAATACAGAGAGATTTCCAGGACTTATCATTAAGTGAAAGAAAACAAAGTAACAAAGAATATCTACAAGAGGAAAAAAAATGTCATAGATGATAGAGGCTCTGTTCATCCCTCTGGCGACCAAATCAAAGTTGTGGAAACAAGGAGCAACAGCAAGGAAAAATCACCTGAGATCTAGAGGAACAAGCCATACAACTGGGAGAAGTCCAAGAAAGCACCCTGCAATGACAGAAAAATATTAACAACAACAAAAATAAAAAAAAATAAAAAAATAAAAAGAATATTTACTGTATGGACCCTTCACATAAGAAAGAAAAAAATGTATGTGTGAGTATGTGCATCTGCTTACTTATGGAAAAAATATAAGAACAAGAAGGATAAAACATAACTAAGGAGAACGGTTTCTTCTAAGGAATGGATAGAAACCAGTTGTAAAGAATGTGGGACAAGTAACTAAGTAGTAGGAATGGAGGAAGAGAAGGCTCTATCTACTGAGAGGGCCAAAAGGCAATGACTTCTCAGTAACAAGGAGCCTAAAGCCCAGATATTGGTTTCTAAATCTCATTGTCTCATAAAAGGAGTTAGGGTTCTTTGGAGAAACAATTGATTCCAAGGGTGAAGAAGGAAAAATAGAAAACGAGTCTGAAACATCTTGTGGTGCTAGAAAGCAATAATATTCAAAAAATGGCAGGGCCATGTCAAAAGAACACAAAGGCCATCTTGAAAGAGTTCCCAGTGGCCAAAGCAGGGATAAGTTAAGTAATAAAACGAATATTGATGGTACTGAATTTTAACCCAGAGAATAAAATAAATATTCATGCATCCATACTGATATAAAGAAATGATTTAATAAATAAGTAAATAAATGTGAGAGAAAGAACTAATCATCTGTACAACAGAATTCCAACTCAAATTTAGCAGGAACAATGGAAACAAAAAATGATCATTAGACAAACACCGCAGTAACAATGTTTACAGGCAAGAACCATCCACGAATGATAAAATTTGTGGGTGGAACTCTGAATGATGAGGAGTAGTATATTTGCATAGTCTCAAATTAACTCTCCACAAGATACTTATTAATTACAAAGGAAAAAAACAGTAAGTTTGCAGTGAAGAAATCTGGCAGACACCACCTTAACCACTTGATCAAAGCTAATATCATCCATAAGAAGACACAATATTATGTACTCTATGGACAAATATAAATTAAGAGGATTAATTCTCCCTGATGAAAATAGGAGAGTCCCCCTCACCCACCTTTTTCTCAAAGCATTTACTTTAGAAAACTTGCAATTGTAAGTACTTTCTACTACTCTCTTTGAAATGTCTATAAAATCTTTTTGAAGATCAGATATCCTTTTGTCAGCTTTATGACCCAGGAATGTCATTCTCAAGGACCCAGGACAGAAAAATCAAGGGAGACAGTACTCTTATTTCCCAGTTTCTGTGAGAGGACTGGAGCCTGTCTTTGGTGGGCACCATGCTCCAACTTTCAAAACTACTTCCTGTCATAAAGCTATGAATAGTTTATGTTCTGGATAAAGCTAATTAGCTAACACAGATGGTCATTCCCACTACCATGTGAATTTAGGATGAATTATGAAAAATGGTCCTGTCAAGTTCTCTACTTGAGGACCAATTATAGTTTATCTTGGAAAAAAATGTATATAGCGGGTTTCATCTGCTTGGCTATATAAAAGAGTAAGAAAGATTTCTTTCTATCCTGGTAATCTCTCAGTGAATTGCCTGTGATGTGCATCATATTCTGGTTTAATGCTTATTCAATAATAAAAGTGCTTTCTTTCTCTACTTATCTTTGTAGAAAGGATTTCTAGATTGAGAGATTTTGTTTTAAATTATATTTCCCCAACACTATCCCCTGACATGATGCACTGAGCAGGGCACTACATCATTCGCCGGTATTCTTGCCAAAAAAATAAAGAACCTCAACCCAATCACAAGAAAACATCAGGCAAGACCATACTGAAGGACATCCTACAAAAGAACAGACCTTCAAAGTTCTGACAATCATAAAAAACTAGAGAACAGTAACAGTAAGTAGATACTAAGGCAACATGACAACTAAATGCAATGTGAGATCCTGGATTAGATCCTTGATCAAAAAAAAGACATTAGTCTGGAAACTGGGAAAATAGGAATAATATTGTTATCATTGGGGGCGACCTAATAAGATCTGTAAATTAGGTGATCGTATCAATTTTAATTTCCTGCTTTCAATTTCCTGGTTATATAAGATGGTAACAGAGGAAGCTGGGTGAAGTAAGATGTATAAGTAATTCCCTGCACTATTTGGCAACTTTTGTCTAAAATTATTTCAAAATAAAAAGTTAAACAAATGTAATGTTTAATACCCCTTATCATGACTAAAAATCTGATACATAGGAGGCCTCCCTTGATTTATCTTCACCTCTCTCGCCCTGTTTTCTCTCAATAATCAGCCACACACAACCAACTCTGCCTTTAAAATGTAATAAAAAAAAAAAAAAAACACCTCTTGAGAAAACTACAATAGTTTTTGTTTGTAATTAGGATAAATTTATACACTGCTGTTGTGTAATTACATTTGGTTTGGGGTTTAGTTTCAAAGAAACTTGACTCTCTACTGCTTTGTGAAGCCAAGAGACAAGTTGAAAAGAACAAGAAAAAGTCAAGCTAAATCTGACACTGAATTATTACTTGCAATACTAAAACAGAAGAAAGCATGATTATCTCCTGAAGATTAGTCATGGTTTCTGTCATTAATATGCAAAAAGGGGGGGGGTCTTTTTTTTACATACCAGACTTACTAGATCAGAACAATAAGAAACAATGGTTTGTTGTTAACCAGTGAACCCTAGCTTAATTGGGAAAATATTTGCTTTCCCTTAGGGTAGAACTAGGTCAAAGGAACTTCACCTCCACATCAAAACTGCACCATCCAGGGGGTCAAAGCACATGATGTAGACAAAGAAGAATGTTCAAGGTTCAGTGAGGTTTTTTTCTTAACTAAAAGCATAAGAAAACCTCAGAAAGTAATAATAGTTCAAGACTGTCAATGGCACTGGGACCCTTCTTATGTGATTAGCCCACTGGGAGCTTATCTGCAGCCTGCCATCAGTGAAATACATTCACCCAAGAACAGAAAATTAAGGCGAGTGCAAGTCTGTTAAGGAAAACACATGAAGAAATAAAATCTGTATTTGGCCTAAGAACTGTAAAAAAAAAAAAAAAAAAAACCAGTTTATGATACTTTGTGTTTCACTTGTAAATAATTGTTAGCAAGAACATCAAAATCTGTTTTCTCTTTTTGCCCCATCATTTTCATGTTTCCCTTCCCTCTCTATCTGGATTGCTTGTGTGAATGTAATTTATTAAAGAGCCTTGGCACTTTGGTGTTTGAGATATTTAACTAAATCAAAGACAATGCAAGATAAAGAAAAAAAATGGGTTCCCATCAAACACAATTAAATAAGGCCAAGTTCATTTTACTCCCAGTCTGCCTGTCCCAGGAAAAGCCTCAGAATCAGGAGATCCCTGAAGTGAATCTCACCTCTTGGAATAATCCAAAACCACAATCTCCAGATCTGCCTGGTCTAAACTGAAGCGCTCCATCAGGAGTGAGGGAGCAAGACAGCCACTTCCTCACATTTTCTTCACAAATTTGCAGGCCATTGTCTTTAATTATTCCATGAACAGTTTCTACATTACAGTAAATAATAAATCATAAAATCCTCCTGGTGATAGGAAAAACAGCATGGAAGGAAGGTCATGATGCCCCAAGAAGGAATTCTGAAGCCTCAATCAATTCTCCACCTTGGAAGAATAACTTAGCCCTTGGCTCCCACCTACAAGGACAGTCTGAGAGACCAGATGTCCCTCATTTCCTGAAGACATCACCAGGAAGTCCTGGTATCCTCACCTCTATAAAGTTGTTACACAGAGAATGAATCAAGAATTTCAGGTACACTGGCACCATATTCTAGTCCAGAAGTTTTTGACAAATGTGTTCCACAAAATTTTCTGTAATTCCAAAGTACATTTAGCAGGTGGAGAGGATTTTTATTATTTTTTAAAATAAATTACTAGAGAAAATCCAAAACATTTTTCTTACTCTGCCTCTTTCTTCTTTGTCATCTCACTCACATCTCAGCCTAAATTATTCCTTAGCATGATAGCAAGGCCTAGTTACAAAAAACAAACACATACCTATAAGTATGAGATGACTCACTTTTATTTTACCACATTTTAATTTTAATAAAATTAAGACTGAAAACATTTCCAGTCTCGCACCCTCCCTATTCTTACTACCATAATATTTACTTGATATTTTTTCAGGCCTCCCTTTCCCACTCCCATGTTGAATCCCAGACCACAAACTAGTATAATTTTTCATTCTTGCCATTATATGTAGGAATATAGAATTTAAATTGCTGATCAAGTTTCACATAGAATTAAAAAAAAGAAAGAAAAAGAAATGAGAAAGAGAGAGAGAGAGAAAGAGAGAGAGAGAGAGAGAGAGAAGAAAGAAAGAAAGAAAGAAAGAAAGAAAGAAAGAAAACGAAAATTGAAGAATTTGTACCTATGCATAATTTGTAATTTTGTTAGCAAGCACACCTACACAAAACTTCCAATTCTCCCTGTTCATGGAGAAGAGAAGGGATATGAATAATCAAAATGTGGTCTAATCCAAAATCATTTAAAATTAAAATATATTCAATCAGTCCATTTCATTTTGCCAATATATTCACTATCACCCTTTTTGACTCAAGCTAATGATAAAATAAATCTTCGTTTTTAAAATATAGCAACCAAGAAAAGGCCATCCTTTCTTACTCCTAGGAGAGTAAAAAGCAAAATTTTAAAGTTTACTATAAACAATCTTTAAATTTGAAAATCACACAAAGATTTTTAAGAGCTGGGTGGCATATATATTAGCAATAAAGAAAATGAATATGAAAAAGAAGCCAAAGTTTAGCAGACAAAAAAAAAAAACCATAAGAATGTATGAAGAACTTTCACTTACATCCTCTAATCCATACCATGCTGTCTGTATTCTAGTTATAGTATTTGTTGACCGCTGTCTCCCCAGATAGACGGCTCATTCTCTGAGCCCAGGGACTGTGTTTTACTATATCCTCATTCCTCCCGTGCAGTCCAGTGCCTGGCACAATTGCAGGCAACCACAACAAACATCTGTGGAGTATTCCATATGACTATGAACAAGTCAGTCAGGACCCCTGGACTGTCAGAGTTTACAGTTAACTGGACATGTGTTTGATGAGCTGAGCTGAATGGAAACCTAGGTTAGGACGGATATTGTCATAACCAATTTACAACTGAGGAAACTGAGTCCACAAAACATAGCCCAGGACTTTTGATTATAAATCCTGAGCTCTTTTTACTCTACATAAGCATTTTGTTTTATTTTCTAATGACACTCTCTTTGTGAACCTACTTACTTGAAACTAATTTCTTCTAATACCTTCAGGGTCTTTAGAAACTGGCAGCATGTGGTGTGTCTGAATTTCACATACATAATTAGTTTTCACTGCCGCAATCCAGATTTAATCACTCTATTAATACTATAAACTTATAATGAAGATATAGGATGTAACTAGTAAACAGAATGAATACTCTTTAAATAACTTTTTAAAGCCTAGCCAATGTGCTAATTAGTCTTGCCCTTTGTATGTATTATTTTCTGCTTAATATATATTTAGCTTAATTTACACTTCAATGCCCAGCATTTGTTACTCTCCAACAGATGGCTAAAATGGCAAGCACAAGGAAATGAGATCTAGATTAACGTTCTTCCATTTCCAAGGAAGAAAACATACACTACTTTCTAAGTGAAGTGTATACATTCCCTGACAATGAACAAGAAGAATTTGTGTATCACATATGTCTAATAAATGTTATCTGTTCAAGAACCAAAGAGGAATACTTTCTCCAAGACCATGTATCTCCTCCTTATATGCAGAAACTTGACAAGCTTTCCTGCTCACATCACAGAGTAATTCTCAGTCTTCCACCTTTGGCACGGAGTCATCTGCAACTGAGGATTTTAAAGTGGATTCCCCTGTGGAGATTTACCTTTACAGCTTATTAGATCTCCAGGTAATAAAGAGCTTAGATTCCTGTAAAGTAGGCTACAAGGGATATTGAACTAGCTGTGCTTTAGACATCTGACTATGCAATGTTTATGAATTCAACTAACTGAGGCCACAACTTGTATATGAATATCTTTGGGGAGAAGGGAAATAGTTGAGAGTCACTGCTTTGGGGACTTGTTAAAGCCAAAGTGCATTTCTGTCAAGTTTATGGCCCATGGCCTAGAACATCTCAGAGGTCTATTGCCCATACTAGTGGACAACACAGCTATGAAACTTAATGCTTTTATGTCCTTGTTCATGGCCTTCTCACCACACCCTTGGTAAGTCTACTGAACTACTTATTTTCCAAACCTAGCTACATTCCAAGTGCCCCTTCTCTGTTCCCCTTGTCATGTAATCTTAACTGCATACCCATTAGTACGTTGGGCTTAAACACTGTGGTGCATGTTCACGTTATACTATGGTTATTTGTGTGCATATTTATCATTCTGGCTAGACAACAAGCTAATCCCTGGAAAGTAGGAGCCACATGTTTCTCATTTTTCATCCCAATCATCCAGTTCAACAGCTGACACTTGGTAGTTATTCACTTAGTATTTCTTGATAACTACAGCACCAAGACCGATATGACTTTTTTCCAATTTCCAATGAGGAAACTGTATTTTAGGTCCCAGAATCAGAATTAAAACTCAGCTCTATTTGCTTCCAAAATCCATTTCTTTCCATTATGCTATCTCTCAATGAAACAATGCTAAACTGAAGCATTCATATAAAAACATTTCCTACTGATAGAAACATATAAATTAAGGTTTGGAGAGATTGTTCAGGCAAAATAAGCTTAGTTACTCAGAATGTATACAGATGTGTAGAAAGCAGGGAGACATATACAAAATAATAAAGAACACGATTAAAGGAGAAAGTATGCCCTCATTCCCTTTGCACCTAAGATAGACTTCTTGGAAAACCTTTATCAAGTTTGCTTCCTTGCTTGCTTGTTTGTTTGTTTTCCTGAGCATAAAGTATTATATTAAGGAGAAAAACGAAGTTCAATTAAATCTTTTATCAACTTAAGTTTGTTGAAAAATTAGTTGGAAAAAATACCATTGCATTTCTGCTTCATTTCAACTCCTCATTTTTACCCTGCAATCTCAAAATTATAAAGGTAGGGTAAGGAATAATGGTGATAATGTGGAATGAAAGAAACTGTGGAGACAGTTGGACAACAGAGGCGAAACAACATTATCCACCTAATGTTACAGAATCGGAAACTCCTTCTACCACCCCCAAATTAGAATGAACCTATTTCTACGATTAATCTAGGTCTTACAACAAGAGGCCTAACTTACTTTGTGCCTTAATTTCATTCAATAGAAATAATTCAAGGAATCCATGAGGTGACACAAAATCAATCACACATGAAACATTGAGTCTTCCCTCTACTATTTTCTATTCCACCAGCATTTTATTTATAATGAAGAAATGAATGGAGTCAGGGGAGGGGCTTGTTTATGTTCAAATTTCCATGCTGTGTTTCTTTGCATTTAATCATAGTGCTTTACATGATATGAAATATTGAAGGAGAAAAAAGGCACATTTGTTTAAGAAAACAGGTCTCTTACACTTTCTTAGATATAGAAGAAAAAAACCAGCTACTTAAACCTTCAAATGAAAAAGAGTGATACTTCATCCAGTGTTAATCCCAACTAAAGTCTTCAGTGACACATTACCAGAGACTGTGGAATTATTTTTTCTTAAGTTTTATTAAACATGCTTCAGAATTACTGTACGCCAATTAGCAATAACCATAAACTAGAAGGCAATTTTGTTTGCAAGGGCTGTCTAGTCAATTTCTGGCTGATCCCTCCTGGTATTACTTTCATTATGAGCACTCAGAAGAATAACTGTGTTTGGATGGCTTGTTGTTGCAATTAGGTTTCCAGGTTACCAACTACCAAACAACCCTGGGCTGAAAGTAACTTCCAGACATACTGTTCCAAAGACTCTAAAACCTGCCATAGGCATCAAAAGATAAACAGCAATCTTCACACCCATGGGGAGTAGAATAATAAATCAAAAGAAAGGGTCACCCTGTATAAACAGTATTGGTTGGGCAACCTTGCACTAAAAAATCATCCTGTCTAGCTTCAAAAGAGGAGGAATTTGGCCTCCTAAATTATCTGAAGACTTGGCCTTTTAAAATGGACCACCACAAAGAATACGTAGGAATTTTACTCTTGTAAATTTGCTTTGCTAATGTGGAAGGCAGGTTATCATCTTGATTCAAAACTAGTCCATCTCTTTCTAGATTATTGTGGGAAGAGAGGGTTTAGAAGGAAAGAGTAGAGAGCCCACAGCCACTGAGGGGCAGGGAAATAATATCTACAAGGAGTAAAGTTTTAAATGGACACCATTCACTCTCAATAAGACAAGGTTAAGTTGTGATTTAATATATATTTCTCAACCCTGTGATGAGCCCTTCCCTAGCACAGAGGTGCCCAGTTGTGTTCCCAAAAGGCTTAAATTGCAATTATAGAAACTAGGTATTTTCATCATTAAAATGAGTCACAGTGAAAAGCAACAGGACTATTTTCCCTACTCTACAAATACAATGTTTGGGAAGAAAAAGAATATTGAAATAAAAGGCAAAAATTGGATGCCTTTCCTTGTCCTTTCCAGTAGGATAAAGATACATACTGGCATACATCAGCTTGCCTTCTTGTGTTCCCAGCTCCTCCAGATGTCTCCCTTCTTTTATTCAAACAGCTACTGTAATCACACCCATTCTATAAAATCTTTCCTATCTAATGGAAGACGGAAAAAGAATCCTCCTGTGGTGACATGTAATTCCCACAGCTCTCCCTTCACTCACAGCCTTATAATATACATCAACCCACTGCTTATACGCTTATACATGATATTAACAAATCAATCGAGTCTCAGTTCAATGTTAATTTTGTCTTATATCTTTACCAGTACTTCCTACCTGTCTTACATTACAAGCTCCTAAATACAGCCATTTTCTCTTTCTTTTCTCTTTCTTTCTTTTTTTTTTTTTTTTTTTTTTTTGCCACTCTCTCTTTCTTGTGACCCAGCACAGTGGCATGATGACTCTGCAACATCAAAAGAAAGAAGCAGACTCGCTGTCATGTAGTGTGAATGTTTTGATATAACAGCTTTATTTTATAATTTCATGTGAAGTCTTTATTAATTTCTTTGAGTAATAATTGACAGCTATCTGCTTCTGAAAAAGAAAATGGACCTCAGGTCAATTAGGAAAAAAATTTTTATGTGGCTTAAATAACAAATGGAACTAAAACATTATTGTTTGCAGTCTTACTTCTAATATGTGCATGAAAACCTTTCATTTTATTAACTTCTAAATCATATACATCATCTACCCTATTTGAAGTAAACAGGAATTACTTTTGCCAAATTACTAGTGAATTTTCTTCCTACATGTCTTCCAGTTAGATAGGAAAATTTTATATCATATTCTTCTCTATAACCTCAAGTAATTTTAGCAAATAAGTCTTCAAAATCTGGCAACAGAAAATTCTATTTCCTTTCATTAGAATGGATATATATATATATATATATATTTTTTTTTTTTTAATCCAATCCTTTAATAAATAACAATCACTAAACATGGTCATGGCGTTGTAAGCAGTTAGTCACTTATTCACTCATTCATTTATTAAGCAGCTCTTTCATTTATTAAATTTTGCTCATTGTAATCTGTTTTATCTTACCTATAATTTTGACTGCCTGATATTTCATTACTTTTTCTATTCAAATCATTAATCCATGTCAACTTCAAAAACCACCTACTGAAATGATCTGGAGTATTTTTTCCCAAAATAAACATGCTAATAAAAATGTTATCAAGAAATAAAAATCAATGGGCTGAGGGTACGGTCAATGATGCACATACTTGACTCTCAAAATATCTGCATTTAATCAAGATATCACAGCAATATATACTTTTTAACTTTGAAAATAAGATGTTAAAAACACTGAAAAGAGATCAAGTGAGAAGCTGGCTTCCAAAGTTTTTTTAATCATATTTAATAAGCACAGTAAAGGCTTGAAAGGCAACATACAAAGTGGTCAAAGGTTAGTAAATAAAGTAAAAAGATAAGGAAATGAAAAGAGGATGGGAGAAATTAAGAGGGATGGAATGGAGATTTCCAAAATGCTGAATACAAGGCACAAAGAAAGAAGAGAAAAATGTGTGGAAAAAATATAAACGTGACTTAATAAAAAAATTAAGCAAAAAAGTTATTAAATAATTATATTTAGAATCAACCTCTATTTCTTATATCTAAATACAAATATCTGGATATAATAAAATATTTAGACATATTTAGAAATATCTAAATTCATTTATATATTTTTTATAATTTATGAAGTCACATTTTTAAATTATCTGCATGTGAATGTTAAAAATTTAGCATATTAAATACCACATGTTAATATGTTTCTATTCAGTTCTAGTGATGAATCATACTTCTGAAGATCAAATTAAATAGCTCGTTCATGTTCTTTTTTCTGTATTGACAACACTGTACAGGAAAAAGTATCCCAGAACATAGTGGTGCTTCCTTACCAACCAGAAAACCAATAATAAGAAATTGTTTATAGATTGCAATAAATCATATATATAGTGTGCTAATTCTGAAAGCAATTAAGGAAAAAATTAGTTCTTCATTTCAAAATACTAAAAAAAAAAATAAGAGAAATGGAAAGGAAGACAGCCTGTGTTAATTCACAAAGTAATTATCAAATATATTGACATCTGAAGGTATGCAATAACTGCATAAAAGCTATAAGCAAAAGAAATTCCCCCCGTATGGCAGATTGTGGTTTCCAAAACTGATGATGGCAATATTTGTGGTCCATTTCCTTTTCTAGAATCTTTCTACTCCCCTTCAAGAGGTAAAGTCTGTTTCACCTCCCTAAAACCCTGGACAGGACTTTGGACTTCCTGGAAGAATAAAGGACAATTGAAGTGACACTACATGACATCTGAGTGCTGGGACTGTGTGTGTGTGTGCTCCCGCTCTCTCTCTCTCTCTCGCTCTCGCTCTCTCTCTCTCTCTCTCTCTCTCTGCCTCCCTCCTTACTTGCCCTTGAAACTCCATCATCATTCTGTGAAGAAATCCACTCTAGCCCACAGAGAGAGACCACATGATATAGAGGAACTAAGACTCAGCTGACAGCCATCACTCACAAGAGTGAACAAGCCTTCAAGTGATTTCAGCATTCAGCCTTCAATCTTCAGCTAGGGCTCCAGAGATCATGAGGCAGAGAAAAACCATCTCTGCTGTGCTCTCCCTGAGTTCCTGACACACACAATACATGAGCAAAATAAGCCATTGTTTTATGCTAATAAGTTAACAGGTAATTTATTTCATGTACTAAATAACTGGAAATCCTTGTTTTCAAAAATATCTAAAAATACAAAAGTATTTAAAAGCGAAAACTGACTACAACTATTTTTATACACCAAGAAATCAGTGTGATTACTATTCTTTAAAAATAAAAAATTCTGCATGCCAGACACTATATTTGATGTTGGGGTGGTACAATGATAGTATAAGCAGGCATAATATGTGACCTCTTGGAGTTTACAATCCAGGGAGAAAGACTCCAATCAACTATTCAACCCCACAAAGGTACATTCAGCTGTAACAAGTGTTGCAAAGCAAGGAGGCCTGATATGTGTGTACTAATAATGGGGGATTTTGATCTAGTTAGAAAGGTCAGAGAGGGCTTCCCTGAGGATACCTGAGGTGGGGTAAGTTTGAGCCAAAGAGGCAAACGAAGAAATGAGGGAGAATGTTCCAAACTCAGAGAACAGGGATGCACAAGGTCCCAAGGTAAGAGGCAGCCTGGGATACACCACGGATGAAAGGAAGGCTAGTAGTCACGCAATGTTACTTCCACTGTATTCTCGTCTTCCAGGCAGTCGAAAGCCCCATCCATGTTTGTAGGGAAGAAAGATTTGACTCTACCACTTGATGGGGAGTGGCATGGTCAGAGAAAATGGAGCAAAGGGAAGAAGAATGGATCTGGAAGAATATGAAGAACTCATAGGACAGAATCTTTCAGAATTTAATTGACCACCACTTAGAATAAGAATACATCTTATACGCAACCTAATTTGCACACAAACACTAAATCAAAATCACAGTTTCACAAATCAGTACTTACCTTCACTACCCATAGTGCAATCTGATATCATCTACTTTATTTTTATCTATATTAATCACAACTAAGTTGATTTTCAATGTACTAAAGGGTCATGCCCTGAAGTTTGAAAAACACTGATATAAGTAAGGCCTTGTAGGCTAAGTTAAGGTGTTTATCTCAAGGCTAAGAGTAATGGGAAGTCACTGAAGAGTTTTAAATTCAATGGTAATGGGATCATATTTGTATTTCTACAAATAAAAAACAGAATGCAGAAGAAGCAGAATCGGTACAAGGAAAGCAGATGGGAGACTATTAAGATAAATCTGTAGTAGCTTGAATTATGATGTTAGTGGTGGTGGTGGTGGTGGTGGTGGAAAGAAATGGATGAATTCCAGATACTTGGGAGTATGTACTGTTGGGAGTCCTTAATTAAACATTAAGGATGAAGGAGGGTTTTGATTCTCAAACCTGGAATGGCAGTGGTACCATTATCTGGAATGAACACAGGATGGAAACCAAGTAAGGGGCAGCGAAGATAGCTCTTGCAAATAAAACTGGCTTCTAGTTTATGGGTTACTGCTAATTGGGGTACAGTGATCCTGAAGCTGTTTAGTGGAATTTTTTTAAAAATAATTCCACAGTCTCTGGTAATGTGTTCACTTAAGATTTTACTTAAGACTAACACTGGACCAGGTATTATTCTTTTATCACCCTGGTATACTTCCTAAAGATTCTGAATACAATATTCTATCTTGAGCTGCTAAGAACAGCCCTGAACTTTTGCTTAGCTAGTTGATTAAAACTGAGACTTAGTGGTGGCTCTCATTAAATGAACTTAAGATGCCAAAATCAGAGCAGTTTGGCAAACTATGGCCCATGGGCCAAATTCTGCCTGTCTTCTGTTTTCTGATAAAGTTTTATTAGAATACAGCCATACCCATTCACTCATGGATTGTCAATAGCTGTTTTCATTCCACAACAGCGGAGTTGAGTAGTTACAACAGTTATTATATGGCCTGTGAAGTCTAAGATATTTACTGTGTCTCTTCCTTTACAGAAATTAGTTGATAACTGACTCAGAGGAAGTGATCAGAAGACTTAAGGAGATAGAAATTGTAGCAGATTTTTTATGAGCGCTCTACCCACTAATCTCTTATCTATGTGACTCAAGTGATGATCTCAGACACACTTCCTTCAATGAGGTCTTGAGGAACACATTGGTGAGAAATATTGCTCCAACAATACAAATAGAGTTCTAGCAGTTGTTCTTTCCAGACCAGACATGTTGGTAGAAGATGTTATATTAGAAATGGGCTCTCTGGCTTAAATGGGGTATCAGGATTCTAGGGTAACAGAAGAGAAAGGAGCATTCCTTTTCCAGAGACAAAGTAGGCACCATAAGTAACCATGAGAAGCAGCAGAGTCAATACGGTAACTACAATCAACTGATTGTAGGACCTACAATATCGACTAAATGATCATGGTATTTCTAAGATTAAAAGAGTTATAAAACCCGCTGCTTGATTTTTTGTAAAAAAAAAAAAAAAAACTCCAGATCTTATAAATAGAGGCCTGGCTTAGACTACCAGTTGTCAAACCACACAATTACCAGACTTAACAGCCCCTGGAGGTACCCTCATACCAGGAGGCCTGGTACTCTTGCCGAAGGATCCTACAATATCACAAAAAAATACTTTTGAGTTTTCCTCAAAGCAAATTCTCACCAAGAGTGTTGCTTCCATAGGTGTAAATTTCTTAGAGAGAATTTCTTACACCTGTGAAGTGATATGTGTACAAAGTATTCACAATAGTAATACAAAAAAAAAAAAAAGAAAGGAAGGGAGCATCATAAATAATCCAAATGTCAT
Source organism: Eidolon dupreanum (assembly GCA_028627145.1). Taxonomy (NCBI): domain Eukaryota; kingdom Metazoa; phylum Chordata; class Mammalia; order Chiroptera; family Pteropodidae; genus Eidolon; species Eidolon dupreanum. The sequence continues at coordinate 61,539,974 of CM053502.1, read as the reverse complement.
CAGCTAGAGAATGATTAAATAGCGTTATATACACAAAAAGGAACACAGTGTCGCAAGGAGAATGAAAGAACCACGGCTCCTCACAACATGGGTGAATACTGCAAAACTCAGTGTCAAGCAAAAAAGCACGTTGCAAAAGAATACATGCAGCGCAATTCCATTTACATCAAGTTACAAACTTAACTATGTATTGTTTAGGATTACATATACATGGAGTAAAACTGTAGAGAAATGCAAAGGGATGATAACATAAAATTCAAGATTGTGTTTATGTATTTGGAAGAAACAGGAAGTGAAACTGAGGAAAGACACAAGGAGCTCTAACTGTATTTGTTCTGTATTTCTAAAGCTGGATGTAGTGCACAGATGTCAACTTTACGGTTCTACAAACTGTATGTATAGTTTCTCTTTTTAATAGTATTTTTAAAATAATAAAGTTAATGGAAGACATCAGCAATTCAATATAGAGAACACTACCAAGAGCTCAGATCCTTCTAGAACAAAAATTGGGGCTCCCCCACCAGTTAAGAATCCTAAGCAGATGAAGTACTAATTAAAGGTAAGAAGGAAAAATGAACAGATAGTAGAAAAGAAAGTCATGAATACTATTCTCAAATCTCATGATTCTCATTTCCTTTCTTGCAGTGTCATGTAAATATTGGATATTGTGTACATAACTAACATCCTTTTCCCCCCCTCCCTTTATCTCATTGACTTAGGTGATGTAATAATAGTTACACTTATTATTTAGTTTAGTATATAGGTTGCAAAATATTGAGATGGGACAAGAGAACTAGAAAAAGAACAGACATCACTCAGAGAATCTTGGAACAGATGTAGTAATTAAGGAGAATGTGAGTAAATTCCTTTTGAAGAAGACAACAGGTATGTTTTCAGAGGTTTGAGAAATGTCAGCATGGATTTTGGCAGAAGCAAAATACATGTTAATGTTGGACCGCCAAGGGATGTGTAAATATTTGGCATATTTGGGCTTTCTAGCATCTGAATGCATTTTCTACTAGAATAGAGTTCCGACGACATGAAACTTGGAGGAAGGTAGATCCCCCCACAACCCACAAAAGTTAAAAAGGCCAATATTCACTCTATCAGCCCTACTGTAGTTAAGCCATCAGAGTATGACCTTCGCTTGCCCCAACAGTCCCATCCAAGGCTTTCATACCAGTACTAGTGATTCAACAAAGCAGAGAAGGTGAAAGTGGTGCCATCATTAACAACAAAGTCCAATCTCTATGGCTAGTGCTTGCAACATCCACTATGAAAAGTTTGGGGCAGTGTCTGAGAAGCTGAATGTCTCCATTTTTCGATGGTGCTGATAGTAAATGGCAGTATCATCTGGGTTGTGGCTGCCTTGATTCCTTTGTAACTGCTCATTTTCTGACCTTTCTTCAGCTCTATCAGAGGTTTTGAAGAAGAGGTCCCCAGTCTCCAGGGTGAGGACAATTATCGGTCTGTGGCCTGTTAAGAATCAGGGCACACAGCAGGAGGCGAGTGGTGGGTAAGCCAGAGAAGCTTTATCTGTATTTGCAGCTACTCCCCAGTGCTAGCATCAATGCCTCAGCTCCACCTCAGATCATCAGGCATTAGATTTTCATTGGAGCACTATCTCTGGTGCCAATAAGGTTGGGGACCGCTGTTTTAAAGGATATCTAACATATTTTCAAAAATTCCTTTTCTGCTAAAATAAGACACAGACATTTTCTTTTGCTTATTGAAACTATTCTAGCTAAATCACATGTGTATTTTTTACTCTCTCTACATCTCAGTCTTTGTGAAATGATGTAAACCCTCAATATGTGAAGAAAAACTCCAAGATTCACTCAAATGTAGAAGTTCATCACATGCTATTTTATTTACTAAAATATTTCCTCTTTTGTGTGTTTATGCATTAATCTTAACCACTTATCAAACATCTACTCTATGGTCACTCCAGTCAGAAAGAGTGATAAGTATCACCTGGAATCTGTAGAGGGTTTTGTAATTGAACAAGTACTTACATGCACATTTTCTCTTTTTGACCAGAGCCTGCAAAAGCATTTAATATGATGTCTTATTCCATTTACCAACTACTCAAATTGCACGGCTCTTATTAACATCAGCAGCAACGTAGCATACTTTTCATTTACTGGGTTCTAACTATATGTCAGGCACAATGTTAGTGGCTTAGTACATGTCTCTGTATTTCTAATCTCCACAAAAAATTCTTTAAAGGTATTATTATTTCCATATTTCAGATGAAGAAAGTGCAGCCCACAGAGATCAGGTGATTTGTACCCTGAGATCTTGGGGGAAAGATGCAGTTTGTCTCCAACGTATGATGCCTACCCTATTCCGGAACTTCCTCCAATCCTGCAAGTTGCTTTGTTTGGCTGGTAACATGGTCTATGTGACTCAGAACATCTGGTCAGAATAAACTAAAGGAAACAAATGGCCCGTTGACAGTAAACATGATAATAAAATTTTTTTTAAAGCATTCACGGTTCTTGGCTCAATATCTCATTCTCTAATCTCTTCACACTCTATAGTAAATTTCCATGTAAAAATATTTTTGGTTCCCTGTGGGAACCCTTTTATAAGTAGACATGCCAAAGTCATTTCAAGTGATGTGTTGGAAACATTCAGCGTAAATATTCTGACCTATAGGGAATAGTAGCAAAGGCAAAAATAAACAAAAGTCAATTGAGAATAATATAGCTAAAATAACTCTAGGCAAGAGTTTGTGATTAATGATGACTTGCTAAGGAAGGATATTAAGAAAATTTTAAAAATTATGCCCCTTTTCTGCATTCACTTCCTATTTTTTAGTCTCCATTATATGTATTCTCCTTCCTATCACCACTAAATCAAAGTATAATAAATAAATCCATATAATAAATAAATCCCTTCACTCTCCAAGTGCTCTTTCAAGAAGAAAAAGACACTGCATGATCCGCTTTACTTAATTCTGTTAACTTGGTAGGAAATGCTGTCCTTGGCACTAACACACACGTTAACACACAGGCCCTCTTGGCTGTGAGCTCTGCAGGACCATGTCTTGGCCACCAACTTCCTCCTCCATAAAATGGGAACAATAACCATCCCTAGCTCATAAGGTTGCTGTGAAGATTAAATCACACAATCTTTGTAAAGTGACTAAAACATTACCGAGCACACGTTAAAGAAACACTCATTCTCATGCACCCATGAAGAGTTCTGGTTTTGTACATCTTCCAAAATTGAGGTTGGCTCAGTGTTTCAGTGTTCAAAGAGTTAACACTTCATGTATTTCTGTCACTGTTATCAAAAGACAAACATTTCTCCCATCTCAAAGAACTGCAATACCATCTATTCAGTTGCCCTGGCCAGAAATTCAAGAATCGCTCAACTGTTGACTCTTCGTTTCTCTCACACCCAGTCGAGCACTAAGTCCTGTTTCTCCAATCTGATCGTTCTACCATCTCCACAGCCTCTCCCATCACAAGTACCACATTCGTCTTCATTAAATGGTCTCCTGGCCTCCAACCTTACTGTGGCAGCAAGAGTGATCATGTCAATTCATTGCCGAAACCCCTTCAATAACTTCCAATTGGTTTTAAGAGAAAATCAAAACTCCTTTTTAAAAAACCTTAATGGCTTGGTCCTTTTCTACTTCCCATCTCATCTCTCAAGTATCTCTGACCCTCCCTTCCATCCCAATACCTTCTGATGCTTCAGCCAAACAGAACCTGTGTATATTTTTCGAATGTGCTACACATTTGCTCATCTGCAGATGTTCACACATGCTGTTCCCTTTGTCCGGAACACTCTTCCTCTCCCTGTTGGCCTGGCTGATATCTACTCATCTCCTCTGAGTCTCAAATGCCTTTTCTTTCAGGAGGCTTGTGAGGATTCCCTGGTCTGTGGTAGTGCCCCCTAACACCCTATGCCCCTGCACTCTCCTATACGGCATGCTTCATGATAACGGCTTATTTGCCGATCTGCCTTCTCCATCAGACAGCAAGCTTAATAAAGGCTATAACTTTGTCTGGCTTCCTTGCCATTTTGAATCTAATTAGCATGATGGCTGGCACATAAATAGTTATTCAGAAAAATTTCAATAAAAGAATTTTTGATATTATTTTTTTACTACCAAAAGAAGCCATACATTTTTGATTAGTGTCATTCCCTTGAGCATCAAGCACGCTCACATTTAAGGAGTGCTAAAATAATAGCAGATGCATACAGCAATTCATCTCCAGACTCCCCTTCCCAAGACACTGTAAGGAAAGTTACATAATCTGTTAGGTAACAAAGTTCTATAATCTGTTAGGGTCACTGGGAGGCTGCCATTATGGTTTTATAATTCAGAGTGATCCTGTGGTTTCTGGGACAAAGCTAAACTAACATTTCCACAGATTAAAATGCAAACAGCTAGCCAAGACTGTCTTTCCATGAATGAATATATTTATAATAACCATTATAAAGTGGACAGGTCCACTTGATGCCAAATTTGATGCACAGGACTCCACTAACTTGATACTGTAAGAGCAAAGGGAATTCCTAAACAGATGGAGAATTACAATTTGAATATGAATAAATATAAGCAAGTGAATTAAGGAAGTGGGAGAGGGGAGAAGTTTAGAGATAAATAAGAGTCACTAGGTAAAAATGCTGAAAATTCCCAGCAACAAATCACATTGGCTATATATACCCACGTAGGTGTTTAGATTGACTAATAGGTAAGGCAAGCCAGACAAAGTTAATCAATATTATTGATAAAATAATTGAAACAGAAAAAACACAAGGGAATAGCAATCTGATTAGGGGAAGTGCCAGCTAGGAGAAAGGTAATTTAATCCAATTTCTATATACCACTTGACTAAATTAAATATCAGTCATTTGAGCATTCATGAAAAACAAGCTATACATTTGAAAAAGCTATATAAAATAATCTCTTTATTATGGTAAAAAACATAAATATATAATGTAAAAATTGATATTCCAGATCATTTTTTAACTTTGCCTTTTGAAAACCAGCTGTGGAAAATCCCATACTAGTTAATGCAAAACTTGAACTAGTGGAAATTGAGTTATCTGCTCACTTTTAGGAAAACAGGCTGTGAATATGGATTTTTATCAATTAGTGTATAATTAACAAAATGCAACTTGGGTAATAATACATGACTTGTTTTATAACAATTTCCAAAAGTTGGCAGCCTAGTTACATTAAGTTGTATAATTTGAAATAGCAAAGATGGCTTTGGAGGTCCATAAATCTTTGAAACTCAAAAACACTAACTGCTAGAAGGTGGGGGGTGGGGGTGAAACAGTATACACTGCCTGTAGAAATTTCCTAGAGAGAAATGTTCCAGGTTAAACATTAGACATTGCAAATATACCAAGTCAATTTAGTTTCCTCTCTCCCACAAGCCCTCGCCACTTAAGAGCTTTGCTCCCAGCTAACAGGTGGGCTAAAATCAAACTTATTTCAACAAATAAAACATCCAAACTATGTAATAATGGATGACATCTGAGTTCGATCTGGCTGACTGCTTAAAAAGGAGTCTTTCATGATGACAAATGGGAATTTTCATTGTTGACCAAGTTAAACACTAAGGCACGCACGTTCATACTTCATGCTAAAATCAACCAAATGCAAATAAATAGCCCTGCATTAAAAAAAAAAAATGCCTCCATCCATCCATTTGAAGTACATTGAAATATGTTTTATTTTTCACATAAAATAAGACTATCCAATATGTTCTTCCAGTATGGTGATAGATGTAAGCTGAATTACACATACACTCTTGCCAGGACAACTGGATATTTGGGGGACAGTCTGGGGCCAGGGACCTAGCAGAACTAAGAGTTCCATGGAGTTCAAGTCCAAGTCCTTGGTTTCATTAGCTGTGTTCTCACAATGCTCCCCATCAGAAAAATTCCAAGGATTTACTGCTGCTCTATGCTACTCTGGATCTTTAAAACAAAATTAGGCATGTGAGAGTAAACACACACACACACACACACACGCATGCACACACAGAGATATTTTTCCTAAATTAGAGAGAAATAAGATTTAAACTGCCTAAACTGACAAGTTTCTATATCTTAATCAAAAATCAATGTATTATCAGAGACAACTTTATATGTTTGTTTCTTATCACCAATTTCTCTGAGTTTCACTTCCCTCATTCCTTTAACATATCACACTCCTGGGTTTTCTTTTGTGGATGAATAATGCATGGGAAAAAATTGTAACATCTCTTTGGATGGTTACTATATCTGTCGAGAAGGATATACTACTTTCAGTTCTAAACACAAAAACCACACTCCAGAACAGAAATATTCTCCAAATCCTTTACTTTCATGGTGTTGCTTCAAATTTTGTTTTCTTTTTAATATTCTGACTACAATTATTAAATATCAGCAAATCACAGCATCACACGCTTACTTACATTGTAGAACTCTCTGAAACCTAAGAAATCATGATGGAAGGAAGAGACGAACATGGATTGCTGCCAGTCACTCCCACAGTTTTCTCCCACACATCACCTCCTCCACGGAAGAGAGTGACAACCTGAGCAGTGGTCCTTCTGGGCTTCCCAGGAAAGTTCTGACAGCACCTAACTCACAAACCTTTAGGTTAGAGGGCATTTTGAAAGTTAAGTTAATCTCAATTCATCTCCATCATCTTGGTATACAGCCAAATTATGCTAGTCAGAAGAATGTATTTATGTTTTAAAATAGATTAAAAAAATATATTACACTTGCTTTCAGTAAGTGTTTAGAAGTACGAACCAGTTTTTTTTTTTCCAAGTTTTCTTTCAATCTGATCTAAATTCTTCAACCTTCACACCACAGCTTGATTTTGTTTCCCCCTTTTTGAAATCCAGCTATCATGGAGAAGAGTTGGTCATCATAATTTTTGTAAGCATTGAAGCCAATTAATAAATCTAAATAAATCATTTTCTTCCCTTAAATTAGCAATTTCTAGTATTATTTTTCAATCTTTTTATTCATTCTCATATAGCTTTTCTTTTAAAGTTTTTTTCATAGTCCTCCTGTGATAATTACCTTGTTGCAATGTTTAAGTGGCACTGGGTTAGTGTCTTTTTATATCCATATGTCCAGAACCAGCCAAATGCCTGACATTCAGTAGGCTCTTAATAAATATTCTTGATAAAATGTGAAATTATGCATGAGTAGCACTCAGTAAATGGTTGAGCATAATTTGTCTTCTTTGGCTATACTTTGCTATTTATTTAGTCACATTTTCCTATTACTCCTACCTTGTGGAAATAATCATATTCCCATAATGAAGAGTCCCTTTGATTTCACCAGAAAACTCCTTCTAGCAATTATCCTAAAATGCAAATTGAAGTAGTGATTTTCAAGTAAGTAAGTGCACAAGTGTCCAGCAAAAAGCTTGGTAAATCTTGGCAGAATTTAAATCATACTACATAGTTCTAAGATTTCATTATCTGTGTTTCTGAATCCCATGAGATATAGGAATAAGAAGTTCTTCTCTGTTCAGTGGGTGTTGTTGTTGGAATTGACGAAACACCTTATTTTAGTGGGGACAAAAATGAAATTTCTTATTGAGTTTAGCTTGATACTTCAGTGGCATTTTTAAACATACACATTTAGCTAGCAATTTAACTATTATATACTTTTTCTATTTTTTTCTTAAAAGGTTGATAATTATTTTCTAAATGTTTATTAATTTTATGTATTGCTTTAGAACAGCTTATTACTATAAATAAAAAATTACACATGCTCTAATTTGCATGTCTTCCAATTTCATAGACATTCAATTTCCTAAAAGCATGTCTAAACATTAAATAGAGAGAATGTAAGATATTTGGAACAAAAGCATGATATGTGTTAATAGACAAACTAAAATCACCAACCTTTTAACTTTTGATCAGAGTTGATTACGGTTATTAATGGATACTTAACATTAGAACAATATAATTCCAGTTTGACATAAACCCTCCTCACTCTTGTTCAAACACACAAACACACACAGCTCAATACTGACAAAAAGGTAAAATAAGAAACTGTAAAAGAAACTGAAATATAGTCAGTTATCTTTAACAGAAAACTGTCTTCATTGAGCTTTGGCAAGGTCTCATTCACCTGGAATCACCATAACCACTGATATAAACTGGCTGTCTTTAAAAGAATGCTTCTTACTCAGCAGTTACACTGGGAAGGGAGGGAGGGAAAAGTCATAAAATAAAAGACTGGAGAGGGGCTTCAATTATTGTTGGAAGAACTCACAAAAGTGGGTTTCATTTTCTTTGATTCTTCAATAAATTAGCAAACCTGACTAACATAATCTGGAAATCCTTCCCCAAGTTAAAGAAAGACATATTTGGAGTTTAACTATTTTCGTAGTTCCCTCTTTGAACCCAGAATTCCCAGGCTAAAGATTAGTGAGTTAATCCACATGGCCCCATGCCTTTCTGCAGTAAGGTTAATAATTACACCCAATTTAATGTCTAGAATCCTATTCCCAACCAAAAGCCTTTAAGTAGCAAATCTCACAGTATGTTTCCTCAGAGATTATGCCTAATCATTAAACTGAAATGGGAAGTTTTAATAATGATATTCAAACTTTAAAGACATTCACAGGAGCAACTAACCTGAAGGACAACCCATGTTCCCACAAACTTTTCAGACAAAGCAAATTGTGAGCTTTCAAAACCTCTCTTCCATTCTCTCCTCCTTTCCAAGGTATTCCTGCAGTTTCCACCCTTCTAGAATAAACAACATTTATCTAATTTCTCCATAAATGAGTATCTAAAATGAGGGAGTAATCAAGAGGATTCAATATGATGACTCATCCACTGAGAGGCTTCCACTCCTCAAGAAGGCATTCACTGGGGTCTTAATGCAGATTTCATTTGCAGATTTCTTTTAAGGCAGCTCTTCTCGAAAATATAGATAGCACACTTATCCACGGATGGGTCACTTAGAATAAAGCAAGTGTGACCTTCTGTTCTCTCTTGCTTATCGTTGCATTTATGATTGGCACCTCTACTAGCAGATGAGAAAGAACAGATAAAGGAAGGGGAAGCCCAAACAGACCCTTGATTTTTAAAAAAATATAAACGTGAAGAAGGAGGTAAAAATTATCCTGTTCTGCTGATCCTGAGAATACAGATTAGCAAGATTCAAGTTAACAAAATAAAGCTCTAAATTGTTCTGTGTTAGAAATCAATAAAGCAGAGAAGAGCCAAACAGAGGGTGAAAGAAAGGAGACCAAGAAATAAGGCCAAAGACTGAATTGACATATAAGACCAAACTATTTTTGAGAAAGTCTGATATTCAGTTTTAAGTTGTTGACACTTCTATACAACCTACAAAACCGACTCCATTTTAACAAACCACTAATAAATTTCACCACACACACAAACTTGTGTGAATAGGGTGTTTGTGTGGACATTGATGGGAGGATTTCACCTCTGAGTTGATGGGGTCTTAAACAGACACAACCTGTAGGGGAACAAGACTCAACTAATACTTTAGAAGCAGGAGCTCATAAAAAGAGGTGAGCATGATATAATCCTTGCAGGAATTCAGAGAAATCTTGGGAAGAATGTTGGACATTCAAAAGGCTAAGTTGTGGAGGTTCAAGCCAATTTTATCCTGATTATAAGGAAATAGACTAGCCTACCTGTTATTGAGCTTACAATTAGTAATTTAGGTGTTTATAACTCCAGGAAAATAGAACTAATAAGTTATTATTGGGTATTTAAGTGATTATAAGTTATTATTCTCTGACCCATTATTAATAATAAAGTTCAAAAACTGTGTTTATAGCCCTCAAAATACAGTTCTTGAATCAAAGAAGTCTACCAAGTTCTGCAACAATGATCAATATTGTTATAGTTAAAAATTATGGAACATCAGGCAAGGAAGGTTAAAGATTAGTAAGTTCCATGAGGTTGGGGCCACACTGTTCGGTTCCCAAGTGACAAAGACAATGCCTGGCATATATCGGGCACACAATAAATTCTTATTGAGTGAACAGCATTCACTTAATATAGCTCCAAATTATACTATAGATAATAAATGTATCACAGACAGGTTTAACTACAACTAATTTTATCCCTGAAACTAAATTTAAATAGGTAGTCACCATGACGACTTTTGAGTTATTTGAGACATCCCACCCATATGTGAAATGCAGAATAATCAGGCATGCATGAAGCAAACAGATGTCTCCTTAACTGTATGATAAGGAACATTCAAAACTATAGAGAATTAACATGATTACCAGCCTATTAATACTAGGTACCATACAGAATTAGCAAACTTCCTAGAGACTTACAATCTAATAGACAATTCTGATGCATATGTTAATGCCTCATCTTCTGAAGACTACAAGGAATAGGAGCAAAACCACTGTCTGATAAAATCAGATTTACTGACTTGATACAGATGCAAATGGCACTGGGAGAAAGCACAGAATGATGATGCTAAGAAAGAGGAAGGAAGGGATCACCTTCTTCAGGGTTTGAGTTCTAAGTGAAGGATTCTGAGGAAGGTTTAAGGGAAGCATAGAACAGTTCTGGACTGATGATGGTTTTTGAGGTAAGATTAGGAGCAGTGGGGATTAACTAAGAGTTGTTAGGAGGTGAGAGTGGTTTAGCAATTAAAGGTCCCTAGGAAAGTATGGGACCAGAAAAGCAGCTCTGGGAGTGTCAGCAGTAAGAAAGCACTAATCACTTTAATAGGGGACCCTCATGGCCATTTGCAGCTGCTGTATGGCTGTGGGAGAAGCACTTTTCTCTGCTAACTTTGCAGCTGGCTTGCTCTGTGTCTACAGCCCAAGCCTGAAAAATTACGTCTCTTTTCGACTCAAGTCGATTTTCACTCTTTTTGTCAGAGACAGGCTTTGACCCTTTCACACATGTTTTGCACATAGAACAAGAACAGTGAAAGATTCATTTCATGCCTGGTTCCTAGCAGTTTCCGGCATATCACAAGTGTTCATGAGCCAAGTGGCATGTCCCCTCTGCATACAATCAGGTGTACCAAGGCCTCTTACATAGTAAAACAGACTTTGCACTCTAAATAACTATTTAAGGATATCACAATCTGAAGGACTCACTTCATGAATGAGACAGGGGGTAGGGGGTGATCGATCGGATCCACAACTCCAGGTTACAGAAGGGCACTTCCATTTGCAGAGTTCACAAATGGCTTTGTTGCAACATGATAAAGTCAAACGCACTTGAAATAAACAGCTCAGCACAAACTAAATTGAATCCCTATCCAACTGAATCACTTATTATCTAGTAATAGAGACATTCATACATCTGTCTTTTCTCCAAGACTACACATTCCTGGAGGTGAGATGTTCTCCACATCTTGTTCATTTTTGCTCCCAGCACTCTGCTTACCATGCTAAACAACAGAAGCATCCATCATGTGGAAGAAAAGCAGATAAGGTACAAAATAAAAAAGAAGGAGGCAAAAGTCACAGTTAAAGCATAAAGGTAAGAGCACAGCATGGGCTGGTAAGGAAGAGGAAAGTGTCCCCATGCAGATCAGAGGCTTCCAGTGAGCAAGATGGAGGCCTCCCAAGGGCTGTTTCCATTAAAGAAGAAAGAGAGAGCTGGTGAGTGGACTTGGAACATGCAAGTGGAGAATCAGATCTGAAACTGGGATGAAAGGAGAGGGAGAAGGAGGCAAAGAGAGGACAGGGAAGACAAACTGAAGGAGATGAGCTACCATGGTTAGAAGGTGAGAAAAACACCCTATTAAAACCATCACAATTCAGGGAAAGCAGAAAGATAAAAATACAGCTATACGAAGTGACTGAGGAGTAGAGGCAAGAGTACAGGGGAGTCTAGATCTCTTTATTTGGATACTAGTAGAAGCAAGCCCTTTTGTGAAGGCAAGGCAAATCTGCTCTGAGCCCACAATGCTGCCTGACTGGAGCTGATGCAAACCACCAGTCACCTTTCATTTTTCTTATACCTGTCTCCTTTTTCTTCTCTCTTTTTATCCACCCCGTCTTTTTCCTCCTGCTTTCAGGAGTATTGGCCAAATAAGACCATGTGTTTCTTCTGGGTTAGAAGAAAAGGCCCAATAGAGTTCTGCCTTTCTCTGTCCTGATAATCCAGGCACAAAGAGAAAAAGGAGTAGGACTGGCTGTCCTTTCGATGTCTCTTCAAAGATGAGCTTCATGAAACAGAAGAACAATGACAGGAACCACAAAAGACCTCTGCACGTCAAGGTGACATGCACATTCCAATTACCGTGACCTGCAATCAGCAAGTGGATGCCTTCATGTCTAAATTATTAACTATCTAAATAACAACTAAATTGAAGTCTGGACTTAGGTGAGGGTGCTCTGGAAAGAGGGAAGGAATGCACTCACTGGCTACTATGCATTCCTGTCACATTTGATATTCCTTTAACTTAAAAGTTGGGTTGTAAATCAGCTGTGGAAAAGGGAGTGGTATGTCTCCACAGTAAAAATTATGCACACAATTGTCTATGGCCATACCACCCTGAACGTACCCAATCTCGTCTGATCTCGGAAGCTAAGCAGGGTCAGACCTGGTTAGTACTTGGATGGGAGATCAATTGGAATACCAGTTGCTGTAGGCGTTAATTGAAAAAAAAAAAAATTACATGCACAATAGTTAGGTTCTCAGGGCAGCCTACAAGTCTTTCTAACTTGCGCTTTACCTAAGACAGCGGTATTAATACTGGAGAACCAATAGTTAAAGTGATGTCTCTATGGGAAAATGCATTCAGAGTTCCCTTTTGGAATACCAGGAACCCAAACTTCCCCTTTCTGGCAATGAAAGTAGGGGATCCCCTTGCTCAGAGCAGACTCTGAGTAAGTCAATGGTATAGACTTTTGAGGAGGAGAGTCTCTGTCTTGAGCATCAAGATTTGGGATGCAAAGTAAGGGAAGAAAGCACACTGCCTGTCTTGACAGGGAGGAAAGGTTGGGCTGACAAAAGTGGGAGAGAAGGCTCTGGGGAGCACGTGGGAGCATGGAGCCCGGGTAGTTAGGGGAAGGTGCTAAAGGGCATGGACAAGCAGTTTTTCACCACTTCTTCCCGTTTCCTTTGCATCCCCAAATTTCTTCTATTTCTTTCTTTTTATCTACTTTGGAAGGCTTTGTGGGGAAAGACTGAGAATAAATGAAAAAGCTACAGTGTCGGTGCATTAAGAGGAAAGGAGAAAGGGAGAGAATAACCAGGAAGAAATAAACTGAAAGAGATACAGTCTTCTTGTTAGAGATAAGAGGTGGGTTTTACACATACAAGATGTACGTTCATAAATCAGAAGCTTATCTGTTTGGCTCATGTATAGGTTCAAAGTAATAAATAAAAATAATAATAATAGCTACTGCCCCAAAGTGGAAGAACAATTAGCAAATTAAATTAACTTGAATGAACGCTTCCATAGCTAAGAATAATCTTTTTTTTTAAAGTATATTTGAAAAATTTATTACACACTTGTTGCATTTTGCCAGGCACAATCTCTTCATCAAAGATACTGGAATCCACAGTAAATATATGCTCACATTTTTTCTGGAAGTTACACATCTCAAATTCTATTGCACAAATTCAGGTATATCACCAATTTCATGAAGGTAGCCTACTTGAAACAGTTGTATATCCTTCAAACAAAATTATATCCAGAATTAATTTATTAATCTGTCCTTATTTTTACTACTTGCTACAGTTTTTAACCAGAGGTCACTCTTTGGCTGTAACATAAGCACAACCTAAAACATATATACTTTTGTCTACTTTGAGCTCCACAGCATATCACTTTCACTAATAATCAATTTGACACACATTGAAAACCAAACTTACAAACAAGAATGTTAATTATTGTAAACAACATCTGGGATTAGTATCTCTTTCCACAAATTATTTGAATTGTGAAATTAACTTCGCATTCTTCAAATATTGCACAATTAGAATATTTTCTTATGTAGTTTTTTTTTTTTTTTTTTTTTTTTCCCTACAGAGACCTATTTAGTTCTGCTGGGTATAAATACGAAGTGAGAGGAAATGATGAGTGTTGAGGAGTCTTTCTGGGCCTCTGCACTACAAATGAGAAAAAACTACACTTTCTCAACCATTTCTTCCCTAGCAGAACTTACCCTTGGATATGCTTGTTTACATGGGGTTCAAAATGGGAAGAGGGGAAATCTGGGCTGGTGAACAGAGTCCCAGTCTGGGTTTAACTATAATTTTTCCCTGTCTCACTGGGATGTTTAAGGCTGTTGCCTGAACTTTGTTTTAATCTAATTTTTCATCCAAAAACTAAGGAATATGTCCTACAGAATATCTGAAAATTCCACTAGGAATTCAAAAGCTCTGTAGAATATGGTGTTCTGAATCTCTATTTCACCAGACTCCTTTCCAAACTTCATGCAAGTTTTGGGGCACTATGCTCAAGTGAACTTTAATGCAAGTTAAAATAGAGGTGTTCTTCTGACATCATGGAAAGTTCAATGAGGTTTTTTGAAAGCTTCTGGGGAAGTCAAGGTAACCTTGGCTATATCAGACACACGGCTGTCAGAAGAAGTTAGGACAGGGGATGTAGTTTTGGCAAAGATTGGATGTAGTTTTGGCAAAGATTTGGCACAGATTGCTCAGAATTCCTTCCCACTTGACAGAAAATTCCTATGGATTTCAACCAAAGAACACATAACTAGAAAATGGAAAAATAAGGACACGTTGAGTCTAATCCTACATGTGCAAGACTCCTATTCAGACTCTTCATTTCTGATAATGATCCAAAGAAAAAGTTATCTTCACCTTAAAACATATAATGTTCCATTTATATACATTAGACAACTCAACTGTTGATTAAAATGACATCTGAATCTCTAAAAACAGCATAAAAAAAACAAAAATGACAGATATTTATTTGAATCTTCAAAATATTATTTGCTTTACCTCTGTATTAACAACTTCCATTGGTCTTTTCTTGATTTCGCCTATGTCCAAGTAACTGGAGGGGAAAAAAACAAAAAGAGTTTCTTTTATTGCATTTGAGTCAGTTGTATAAATTGCTTTTTAAAAATTATTAAAAAGCAAACCATAGGAAATATTTAAACCTAAAACAAAAATCAAGAGCTACTAATTAAAAGCAATTATTGTAGTAGAAACTGCTTTCAGCATTACCAACCAGAGTTGACGCATTTCTGCTCCAAACCTCTAAACTTCAATGAAAGTCTTAGAAATAAATATTTCTGTTGGAAACATTTTTCCTCACAATGTTTAGCTGGTTACATTAAAAATGACATTTTTAATTCTTATATCAATTTTAATATAAAGAGTGGTTTGTGTGTGAAGCTGCTTAACAGTTCCATTAATCATAGACTTCAGGTCAAAAAAAGTACTGATAGCATGCATTAGAGTAACAACTGTGAAAGGCTGGGAAATCTTTTTCCCTATGAGAGCACTTTAATGATACAGAGATGCTCAGCCATGTGGGATAGTTTAGGCATTGGCTCAGCTAACAGACAGATGGGTAGACTAGTTAACCTCTGGAGACCCCTATTATTCCATTACTGTTTGCTATAGATATTAACTAGTGATCATTCTTTGGCTGTAGCATAAGCACAACCTGAAAATGTTATACCTTTGTCAACTGCAGTCTGTAAGTCCATCACTGTGATCTAGTTCCACTGTGCTTCATACATAGAAGATGCTAAATAAATGCTTTAATATAAAAATAAGTATAAATCTAGCCTTTAATTTATAACCTTAGATAGAAAGATAGATTCCTGCCTTAGCTACCATAACTGCTGAGTTGTCAAAAAAAGTTTATATTGAATTAATTATGGCTATGTTTTATTAATGTTGTTTTCTTTTATTGATAGCTTGTTTTAGTTAATGCATACCTCTGAAAATTATCATGTTTCCCTTACATCAACAGTATTTACATAAGATAGTACAAATACTCCCTCTTTATAGCAATAAATGGCTCTTTTGCAAATCTACAAGGACTAATTTCTGACATTAAAAAAAAAAAAACATTCTGTCATGTGCAGGAAAGTGATTTCAGATCAACAAGATTAATTCAGTAGAGTTAACTTCCAAAAATGCAGAAAGACAATAACAATCTCGAATTCTCTGCTATAAAATAAAGGTTTAATAGCTACCTGAGTTTAATTATGGTTTCAAAAATATTTTTAAAAAGTCTTTAAAATAAATTCAAGAAGTTGATCATTTTCATTTGAAAAATATTTTTCAACCACTACTATCTTTCCTAACATCATTTAGGCCTTAAATGATGAGCTTTCTTTTGTTCTGCCAGTTGCTTTATTTCTTTTATAAACTTACAACTGCTAAACTTCAAATATATTCAGCATTTCAATCTTGGCTTCTATCACTCTAACCATAGATACAATTACTTTAACATAAATAAATAACTATTCATCTGTCAGCATGGAAAACTAACAATGAACACTGTTATAACAAGCTCAGTTTTTGTGTGTGTATGAATTAAAAGCAAAAATAACTATGTAAATCTCTTATACATAAAAAATAATTTTGAAGTGCACTTTCTGTTTGGTTTGAAATTGTACCTGTTTTTATCTTTTGAGTTGGTAGTGACAAATAAAAGAGAATATGAATTACAAAAGAGAGTCTACAATTTTGAACTGTTAATAGATTCTGAAGAAGATTTCCATCCCCATGAAATTGCTTTATATAGAAGTTATTTAATAAAAATAAAGTATATGGTAAAAGGAAGTAGACACAGAAATGCTTTACATGTATGTAACATTTTGGTGTTACAATGCTCACATCCATAGCATTTACTTTGATCACAACCTTGTGAGGTAGGAATGATTATGTTCCTCTTCTGTATTAGGAAACCAACCAGCTGAGTCAAGAGGGTTGCCCAAGGAGCAATAAACAGCTCAGTCTCAAGTCTCCTGATTTTCAGTTTTAAGTTCTAAGTTTCTCTGAAGCACAGCTTCATTTAGTTCCTTTCTGTAAAGTTAGATAAAGCATACTAAAGGAGGTTTCAAGGAAGGAAAAACTAAATGCTAATGTGTCCCTTACCTCTCATAAAAAGAATATCTAGCATTATTCATGACAGCCAAAAGTGAAACAACCCAAATATCCATTAACTGATTAATGAATAAACAAAGCAAGGTATATCCATACCATGGCATATTATTTAACAATAAAAAGAATTAAGTACTGATATACATACTACAACATGGATGAGCCTTGAAAATATTATGCTAAGTAAAAGAATACAGAAACGCAAAAGGCCAGGTGTTGTATGATTCCATTTATATGAAATGTCCAGAATAGACAAATCCATAGAAACACAGAGTAGATTATTTGTTACCAGAAGATGGGGAGAAGGGGAAACTAGGAGGTACAGGAGTGATAGAAATGTTCTAACATTAGTTTGTGGTGATGGTTGCACAACTCTGTGAACATACTAAAACCCACTGAAATGGGTGAAGTTTATGCTATGTGAACTACATCTCCATAAAGCTGTAAAAAAAAAAAAAAAAAAAAGGAAAAGAAAAAACCTATGGACTATTAAATTCTACCTGTCCTACAATATCCACCCCTTCCAGAAATAATCTCTCTCAACTCTGAACTCCCACATAATTTCAATTATTTTTCTAACTACATTTATTCTTTTGTACTTTACATTAAAATTATTGATGTGCATGTAGTTTTTTTCCTGTTAGACTGTAAACTCTTGAAGAAAGACAAGGAGTCATATCTTGTTCATCTTTGTTCCCTTCACAGATCTAAGCACAGTTTACTAATTCACTGAACACCTACTCTGAGTGACTTCCCTGTCAGGAACTCGGGATGAGCCACAATAATGACCCCTGTCTTTGATGATCTAGCCACCAGGTACCTAGAGACAAACATGTAGACATACAGTAAGCCAATAAACTTTTCCAAGCATTATGTCAATAGCTTAAACATGCAGAGGGTGATAGGTGGGTCACAGTGGGGCGTGGTCAGTTCTACTTGGAATGAAAAGTTGAAAAAAATTAAACAGTGTGCGGGGGAGGGAAGAAGGGGGTTGCAGAGAGCAGTTTTATCCTCTGGTGATTATACAGTATCCAATACTTTTAAATGATTTTAACTAAAAAGACGAGTTCCAAGAAAAAAGGGGAGGGAAAGCAAAAAAGAGGAAAGAGATAAAACAACACAAAATACTCAAGTATCAGTTTGGTAATTTCTCTTTTTTTAGGATTCCTGTTTCTTATACACAATTTTAAGCCTGTTCTTACTGCTACCCAAGTGAAACTCCTCCAGTTAAGCGTTCAGCTTCTAACCCCAGCTGCTGCGGGGGCTTAGAGAGGAATCAACCCGCGCAGTCACAGCCCCTCGACCCCCTGAGGTTTGGGTCCTGATGCCAACCGCACACTTTCATGCACCCTGAAATGGTGGGTGGTGGGACCGACCGACTCACTTGAGTTTCTTGAAGGCTTCCTGGCCCCCAGCCACGTAGTTGCCTCCGCTCTGGATCTGGTCTAGCTTCCGGATGCGGTGCCCGGTCCGCGGAGTATAGAGGTTCCTGACGGCCCCAAAGGGAGCCTGGACGCCACCTGTGACCTCCTTCAGGAAGACGTCGAAGCTAGACATCTTCTTCTCGTGAATGACGACGCGGCGCCCCGCGAAGAAGGGGTCCCCGTTACGATACACCAGCACGCTCTTGACCACCGGCTGGGCGCGGTGGCCAGCCCTGGCGCCGGTGCCACTCATCCTCCCGCCGACGCTGCTGGCTTGCGCTCAGGGGCCGCGCTGCCCCGCTGCCTCACCGCACACGATGGTTCACCTGCTGAAAGGACGGGAGAAAGACAAACCACGGGTCACAGCGAGCAACGGCCGAGCGCCAGACGTGCGCCCCGCGGAGACCCCCACGGCGGCAGGGCTCACGGTACGCGGTCAAGCACTTCGCTGGGGTCCGCACGGCCAATCAGCGCCCGCCGTGCGCACCGCCCCTGTTCTCACGCGCCGGACAGTCCAGGTGTGACCACCTGGGACAGCAGCAGCGCTTTACACTCGCGGGCCGCGTGGGCGCGGGAAGGAAAGGTGGGAGACGCGCGCGCACACGCACATGTTTAAAAGATGATGAAACTTAATTTCTCACATCATGTTTGTGTTACTCTTTACAAAAGGCTTTATTTTCTTTTCTCTCCTTGCTCCCGTGCCTCTAAATCTCCCAAATTACAGCAGTTAAGATTCTGGCTGGAAGTGCCCAAATTCTTCTTTGCCGACAAAAAGAACGTCTAAGGTACACTGACTTGGGGCGTCCGGAACTCCCCGCCTCTCCCCATGGTCTGCGCCCGGCGGCCACGCTCTGGGGGGCACAGTTTCAACACTACGGGCGGCGCGCGCAGAGGAGCCCGGGCGGGGCCACCAGGGGTCCCTACCGACGCTCGCGGCCCGTAGGGGTGTGGTGAGGCGCCGGGCGGGGCGGGGGCTCCGCTGGCTCCGCTGGCTCCGCGGTGACCTCGGCGGCGCCGCGCGTCGCTCGCGCTGCTCCTGCCGCTGCCGTCGCCTCCGAGGGCTCCGCTCACCCCGCGGGGAACCGAGTTGTTAGTTCCCGCCGTTTCCATAGCAACTGCAGCCGCGCGGGGAGCAGAGTTCGTGAACTGGGCCTGGTGCGCGCCTAGACTCCTGGGCTTTGCCGCTGCCTAGGGTAGAGCCACGAAAAAAGTAGAGAGGTATGGGGCTGAAGGGAAGCCCTGTGGCATTATTGTGCGAGCATCTTATAAATGGGCGTCAAGTGTGTGCCAAGTACTGTGCTAGGTAGGAGTTGGGGATACAGTGGTGAAGAGAATAGCCTGAAGTATTTTGAGTCCCTACCGCATGCCTAGCTTTATGTTGAGAAAAGGATTTTTCATAGGCTCAAGAAGGCTAAATGACTACATGGCTGTCTGTGCCTAAGGGCTCACGTCCGCGATATTTGTGTAGTTTAGGTGAGTGTATAAGACAGGGAGAGGAGTTTGAGAATATGAAGAGGTGATTTGGCCAATCCACTTTGGGACATACATATTATGGGACCAGGAAAATTCCCTTTAAAAAGTTGGAATCTTCCAGCTAGTCTCTGCCAGCGTTCTATTTAATTCCTTCTACAACCTTGCTACTATGTGTCATGTGCAAATTTCATTACTGAGTGTTTCTAATTCATTTTATATGAATGAAATAATCTGTATAATAACTGCCATTAACTGAGCACTTACCATGTGCCCAGCATTGCATTAGGCCCTTTGCATAGATTATCTAATTTGATGTTTATGATAACCTTCACAGGTAAATAACATTCTCTTATCAGATGAGGAAACAGATGTAGAGAAACCAAAGAAACCTCAGGTCACAGCAAAAATTCAAACCCAGTCCTCTATGATTCTGGAAATCACCTTAACTGCCATGTGATACCAAACTGAAAAATCAGTGTGTGGGACACTGCCAATTGGGCAGAAAGATCTTTATTAAAGTTACTTAGGGTATTTATGCATTGAAAGTTAACAGTTTTCAAAAGAAGAGCAAAGAAAACATTATAGCAAAACTAGAAGGAAATTCTGTGAACTGGTTGTGAAGATACACTGGTTGAAGAAATGTATGGGGAAAATATCTGTGCAAATGCACTACCCAGCAGGTGAATGAAACAAAAAATCTTTTTTGAGAGATGGAAAGCAGTAAATCAAGCAACCCTCAGAACAGCTCATACTCCCTACAGCCAAGACCAGCCCAGTGCAAAATGAAAACACATGTCCCCTTGTTTGAAAGTTAAGAATTTTAAGATGGTGCCAGCGGAGCATTAAACCAAGGATCTGGTCCTTTTAAGTGTGGGGACCTGTTGCCGGTCCATGAAGCCACCCCACATCTATATTCTGATAACTCCCACAACAGCATTTCCAGCTCAGATTTGTCTCCAGAGCCCAGATGAATTTATCCAGTGATGTAATGATAAATGTTTAACTACTGGCTTTCAGGGTGGGAAAGGCCCTGATTCATAGCATTTGCCACCTTTGTAGTTTAAATACTGCAAATATGGCTGATTTCCTGCTACCAATCTGACAACACTAAAGGCAAGAAATGTACACAGTATGCTGTTAGATAGTATTTGCACCATACTTATAACTTCATAAATAAGAGTAAAAATGTAGGCAAGAAATGTACACAGCATGCTGTTAGATAGTATTTGCACCATACATCTAACCTCATAAATAAGAGTAAAAATGTAGGTGATGAGTATTATCTTTGTTTTTAATGTAATGTATTTAGATATTTCATTGTACATTTATACAATTTAATTTTTAATAATGACTATGTTTAAAATTCTCAGGAATTTAACAATTGACTTTTGTAAGACAGTACAAGGCACCTCTCAGCACACCATTGCTCCTGGACGCTTTCTTGGACAATCTAAAAGGCAGCCTAGACTCAAAATGTTCACATGATCTCATGTTTTCCTCAAAATCTTCCCTTTTCCTATGTTCTCTATCTCCATAAATGGCCTCCTATCTACCCATTTGTTCAAAACTGGAATATACACATTTCGCTTCATCACAGAAAACATTTTAAGTGAGGCAGAGAAACAGCAACAAAAATAGCCATATTTTTGCAACTTTCTGCTTCTTTTGCTCGCTGAATTTGTTTTGAGCTCTTCTCTCTTATGCAACCTACCAACACTGAGCATTTCAAAAGCCAGAAAGGTTAGATAAACCCTGATCATGAAGAACTGAGGAACCATGAGAATCCACTTCAGATGGACACTGGGGGACGTTTGATAACATACATAGAATGAATAAGAGGCAAGAGTTTTGTTTTTAAGCTTCTTCCTAAGTGTGTGAAAGACATGGAGAGTGAGAGGTGGCAAAAAAGGATTCTTAAAGTTTTACTGTGCATTAAAAATAATACCATAAAGATATTTGGCATTTCCTCAGAGCCTAAGTAAATCTCTGAAATGCTTCTAATTGTATTTTTCCACCAAAATAATAATTATTTTAATATAATACTGTGCTGATAGCAGACCACATTGCACCCTGTATTTATAAGGGTTCTTCAGTCAATCACCAAATTCTGTCAATTCTACCTCTCAAATATTTCTTGCATCTATTTGTTTATCTCCAAATCCATTTCCACTTTCTGAATTCAGGGCAGCATCATCCCCTAAAAGGTCACCCTGCCTCAAATTTTTCTTCTCTACTCTTCATTTTCCACAAAACAGCCAGCCTAAAACAGCCTAAAACAACAAATCTATTTGTGTCACTGAGCAGCTTAAAACTCTTCAAATGCATCCCATTTTTCTAAAGATGAAATCCATCAGCAACACTGATTACAAAGCCCTTACTGCTTTAATTTCCATCTCCTCTTATATGACTCTCCCTACGGCTTTCCAAAGTCAAGATTTACCTTTCCACTTATTTAAATATTCCTCTGGACATACTTTCTGGCCCTTTCTGCTCCTTTACCACTTATTTGACTCTTTCCAACTAATACTTCAAGCCCTTACTTAAATGCCATTACCCCAGGAAAGCTTTCTCTACCTCCCTCCCCAGATTAGAATAACCCTGCACATATTATATATATTTTTCCTCCATAGTTAATATTGTAATTATAAACCTTTGTATAATTATATGTTTAATTATGTCTTTGTATGCTTTAATCTTTGTAGAATTATATGTTTATATGTATAGATGCCCTAAGTAAAAGGACTGTATTCATTTTATTCATAAATGCATCACCAGTGCCTAGTAAAGAGGCTGGCACATCTTAAATACTGAATGATCATGTAATGAGTGAATGAATGCAAAACATATTAAGTTTAAAAAT
This sequence comes from Eidolon dupreanum, assembly GCA_028627145.1. Lineage (NCBI taxonomy): Eukaryota > Metazoa > Chordata > Mammalia > Chiroptera > Pteropodidae > Eidolon > Eidolon dupreanum. The sequence continues at coordinate 61,517,166 of CM053502.1, read as the reverse complement.
TAAGAAAACACTTCAAAAAAATTAGAAACTACTCCTCTAGAATAAAGTATATTTTCAGATCAGCAGACAGAAAAAATACTTGGCAACTAAAGAGATTCTAAAACTGACTGCTTAGCTTTAGACAGAAAATGCCAGCTGGATGCAAAGGAAAGCACCCACATAGGAAAGCAGGCTTTCTTACCGGCATTGAGTTTCCACCATCTTTCAAGGCAATTGAGATATTTATGAAATGTGGGACATGTTCTGCTAGTTTTCCCTTAAAGAGCATTAACACCTTTACAATTGGTGTCCATATCTCAATTTCTGAAAGATCAAGAACTTCAGCTTTTTGAGACTGTGTTTCCTGGATACACACTTAGATAATGGTGACTGTTTCTAATAGGCCATGATGCCTCCTGTCAGGTTAACACAATTGCTTCTGGTAATGGCTAAACTGTTCTTCATATCCATGAACTGGGTTGCCTACCCCAGTTAGCTATATCTAAAGTGCTGAAAAGTGGCTGTAAGCAAGAACATCTTCATTTCCTCTACACAACTAAATCATATAGATTCTACCTGCTTAACATGTCTTAAGCCTTCCTCTTCTCATTATCCCCATTATCCCTACCTTGGTTTAGAACTTAGCAAAAATGTTGTTCTATACATTGCCACGTGACTAAGGAGTTAAGAATAATAAAAATTAATAGTTTGCTACCTTAGTCAATTTATTGCCATACAGAATATGAAATGAGTAATCACAATCTCCTGAAACAATAAACACTGAAACTTCTTTTATTTTTTATATTGCTTTCTGACATAATCCAAGCACTAAGGAAACCTATGCCTATTTATCTTTAAATCCTACATGAAGAAAATATCACATTTCTCTAAGTATTCCTTTAAAAAACATATACAGCTTTATGTTAGGAGATTTGATATCAGTGGAAAAAATTGGCCATTCACTAGGTCATGATCTATAAGCCCAACATTGAAATGGCAAGTGTAAGGGTAGAGAGAAAGAGGAGATAATTCACACAGAAGGCTTCTATTTTCTTTGTGTCACAAGAGGAAATATTATCTTGCATGGATCTTTAAGCACTTGATATCATGGCTAAGGAAGGTAGTAAATATTTGTTAAATGTACAGACATAAAGGAAGAAGGCAGAAGGGAGGTATCATAGCAACTATGACATGCCTAGCACTGTGTTAGATGCAATATGTGTTCATATGGTTTCTTCTGTTAGTGATCCTTTAAAAAGAATATTGATAGAACTCCATTTCTAAGAACATGATGAGCTAAATATCCTGAATCATTCTCCTTCTAAAACAATAAAAAATACTAGATTAAAAAAATATTTAAATCTTTTTAAATGCATTGCCACTTTTACAAGAATGAAAAGAATTTAAAAAAAAACAAAAGTTGAGTGAAAATAGAAACCTTGGGAGATAAACAAGTGCTGTAATCAGCTTTGACCATATCTTTACGTATACCTGTCCATGCCCTGGTGACCTAGAACTGTTATTTTGTTGGCTACATGGAGGTAGACACAAGAGATAAGTCTAGGGCCTTCCCAAGATGCAAAGTCTAAGAGGAGACCCTCAAGGTGAATCTGGAACCTCAGAGTTACACCATAAAAGTAATGGCAACAAGAATTAACCTTTCACGGAGGAAATACAGCAAAAAGACATGCTTATTTTTAAATTTGTGCTAAAGACAAGAAGGAGGGAGGGATCAAAAAATTTCTCTCTGATAATTCAAAATCATAGCAGTTAACTCCTGGGTAGATTTGGAACCTAATTACTCTATCTTCAATGTCTAAAAAGTGTAAAGCAGAGATTTAAATTTAAAGTGATTCTGAGTTGGAAATGCTCTCAGATGGCTGAGACAGCCAGGACAAATCCTATTTAGAGGAACGCAACTTCTGCTCAATCTACAAATAATTTTCACAGATAATGTTCCAAGGAATATGAACCCATAGTCAAAAAGCAAAACTTATAAGAAGCCATGAATGAGAGCCTGAAGAAACAATAGGAAAAAAATAAACCCTCAGATCTGCAAAGCTTTAAGATACTGGAATTTATCCAGTAAGAGGTTAAGATACTGGAATATCTATACTATGAAATATTATTCACTCATAAAAAGGAATGAAGTATTGATGCATTTTACAGCATGGATAAAACTTAAAAACATTATGCTAAGGGAAACAAGCCAGACACAGAAGGCCACATCTTGTTTGATTCCATTTCTATAAAATGTTCAGAATAGGTAAATCCATAGGGAAGTAAAGTAGATTAGAGGTTACCAGAGGATGGGAGTAAGGGAGAAATTGGAAGGCAATTTTGGGGTTGACAAATATGCTCTAGAATTCGGTAGTGGTGATATTTGTACAATATTGTGAATATACTAAAAAACACTGAATTGTATATGTCTTTGTAATACTGTTTACATTTTATGCCCCTCACATACATTTAAAACATTATTGTTATATATTCAAAATTTAGTAATAGTTCTTTTTCTGTTCAAAAAATGTTGATATGAATACATTTATTCTTATTTAGAAGGAAGGAAGGAAGGAAGGAAGGAAGGAAGGAAGGAAGGAAGGAAGGAAGGAAGGAAGGAAGGAAGGAATGGAGGAAGAGAAGAAAGAAAGGGGTGAGGAAGAGAGGGAGGGAAAGAAAGGGAGAAGGGGAAAGTGGGAGGTAGAGGAACTACCAGGAGTGTATAAGAAAGAATCTAGGTTCTTATCAGCATTCAGCAAAGAAGAGATTAATGGGAGCAATAGCAATCAGGGAGGACCACCCAGAGGAGGTAAGTCTTGAGACAGGCCCTGAGGAATTGACTGTATGTAATACAGTGAAGACATGGAGAGGATATAAAAAGAGTCCTCATGAGGAAAACAAGATGAGCAAAGACAAGATGGAGGAATAAGACTGGGAAGAATCCAGAAGGCAAGGAGGAATCACTCCCAGGCCTGCTCAGGAGACAGTGAGGAGGCATGTGTCTATTGGGGAGCCCATGCTAAAGGACAGTGAGGCTACATGGTAGAGCCCCATGGGGGGAGGAGGGCAGGGTGGGGAGCTGAAAGCCAGGGCAAGTCAGGAAGGCTGTTAAGAGGAGGCCCAGCCTGTGATGACCAGTGTTTCTTCTGAGTTTTTAAAAGGGAGACCTTGCCCCTCATGGGGGTGTTAGAAAGGGAGAAGGGAAAAGCGAGAGGTAGAGGAACTACCAGGAGTGTATAAGTAAGAATCAGTATAAGTCCCTTGGCCATCTTGAAGAATCAGGTTTTATGCTCCTGCTCTACCAGAATTGCCCCATGGTGATTGGAGAAATCTCTACTCTTCATCTTCTAGAGCTTAATTATGTGGACTCTGGAATTCCTTGAGAATAAGGGGAATGTGAGCTTCCCACTGCCTTCTCCTCACTGTGATTCCACAACTGGCCTGGAATTTCCCTAAGCTCCCCTCCCTGCGGAGTGAGGTTAGAAACCCTGAAAACCATATGCCCAGAGGCCCCATTAGAGTGTGTGGCGATTTGGGAATGTGATTGTGTCCAAGAGGGATCTCAGAGGAGCCTTGGGAAACAGGGTCTCTCTGGCAGGGTCTCACCAGAGATGGGCTCCAGTGTCATCCTTGGGTGGGTGGAACACTCCAGCCAGGGGTAGGTTCAGTATAAAATCCCACTCCTAGCGTCTTTTAGGAGCAAGGGAAGCTCTAGAGGCAGATTAAACATACAATATAAACAGCAGTAAAAATGCTGCTCTTCTCTCTCTATGGAATGCTTAGATTCCAGGTTTTTATATATTGTTAGGCCTTTCTTGTCACTCAGATCTCAGCCAAACATTTCCCTCTTCAGAAGGGCCTTCTAATAACCCCAGGTAAAGTGTCTCCTAATCACTGTCTGGTAAAGTGTTCCCTAGTCACTGTTTGTCACAACACCCTATTTTATTTCCTGTTCAAAGTACTTGCCACTCTTTAAAGCAGGGGTCCCCACCCCCCAGAGCCGCAAACCAGTACCAGTCCACGGCCTTTTAGGAACCAGGCCGCACACCAGGAGGTGAGCAGCAGACAAGCCATCAAAGTTTCATCTATATTTGCAGCTGCTCCCTCATGCTAGCATCACCACCTCAGCTCCACCTCAGATCATCAGGCATTAGATTCTCATAGGAGCACCGGTCCCTGGTGCCAGGCATCACTGCTCTACAGTGTCCAAAAGAGTGGGACATTGTGTATTTTGTCACTGCTGTATCTGAAGTGCTTAGAGCAGTGCCCAGCACATAGTTGGTGTCAATGAGTGAATGAACACTGTGTTATCAATGTCTGTAAAAGGAGAGATATAAATGGGAGTAGGAGAAAGAGAGGAAAGAAGGGAGGGAGAGAGAATGAAAGGGAAAGAGGGAGGAAGAGAAGAAATGCTGTCCTAGCCTGAGTCTCACCTCACCCATATCTGAGCATGTCTGCCAGACTGTTAGGAGCACCCACCAGAAATAGGTTTTTGTGAGAAACTGAAGTATTTCCTGAGAAAAAGAGTAGTAAACTTGGTCCCAGTCACAAAGCCTAGATAATGGCAAAAGGGCTAACTTAAGTTTAGCTCTCATCGATCAGCTTCCAATCCCACTGTACACATTATGGGAAGTTGGACACGGCTATAAGGAAAACCTGAAATAAATATTTCACTGTAACTTCTCTAAAGCCTTGAACACAAATAGCTCTTATACTGTGTGTAAATACGTTGGGGGTGGAGGGAGGAGACAGGTGTTCTGGTGCAGAGAGCAGAGTTGCTATGACAGTCCCTCCTTAAATCCTGAGGACCCTAAATGGCATCCATGGCAGTGGTGTCTGGCCAGAGACTGAGTCGCTCCACAGAAGTAAAGGTGTACAGGTGTTGGCCCTTGGCTTCACAGCAGTGGTGGCCTTGGTGGGAAATAGCATTGAAAGGAACTAGAGCAGGAGATGAGGGTCATGCAGAAGCTATGTAGACAGGGTTCACTCCCTGGGAACCCCTAGAAAAACAAGGTTTGGGGGTGAACTTTCATGGGTGGGGGAGGGGTATGGGATGTGCATATACTTTTCATGGGAAGCAAAAACTTGTCAAGTTGTGCCTTATTTATTCTGACCAATTTTACCCCCTGGATTGACATGGTCTGGGAAAATACAGGGCTTTTATATTTCAAATGTGATATAGGGCTGTTATATTATATATTAGAGAGATATATGCAAAAAAAAAAAAAAAAAAACTAATAGAACCCAGTAAGGGTAAAAAAGACAAGTTAGTAACTATTTTAAATATCAGTGTCAGTTTCTTAAGGAAACTCTGCGTTAGAGTTTCATACAGAGATGGTGAAATGCGGAATTCCATCGACCTTATGATTTCTTCATAAACATGCCACTTCTGGAGATGCCATTCTAAGGGCTATGATTAATGAGATTCTTTGACCAGTAAGGCCACTTGTAAACTACAGAAATCCTAGAGGGACTCATCAATGCCCCAAGCCTTCTGGAAGCATTTAACTAGCCACCTGGAGGATTCTCTGTCTCTGAACAATTATTTCACAGCAAGGAAGAAAAAAATTGCCTGAGGTTTTCAACTACAGTCAAATTCATTAGAGTTAATAAACATGTCAGATGGTATCTGAAGCTGCCACTTGTCAGTTAAGTACAAAACTTTACTCTTGAAGAACTGTTTTTTCTACATTATATAGCATATAGATGTGACCAAAAATTCTATATTCCAGATGAAAAAGAATCTGACCTCTGAAATTGACTTGCTCAATATTTATTAGTAATGATACTTTTATTATGAGAAAAATGAAGAAAACTTCTGACTAGAGATATTTTGTAATTTAAAATGCAGACACATTGCAAAGCATTCATCAAATTATTTAACCCTCTTAATTTATCAAAGATTTGCATCTCTTCCATAAAGATGGTATCAAAATTGATTTAACTAGCTTCACTAAAAATGTCACTATACTTCAAAATACCTTGGTTGAGTTGTTTTATTTATATATGATACATGTAACCTGGTTTTGAATCTTGGCTCCATCACCTAATAGCTGTGCCACCATGGGTGTGTTACTTAACTTTTCCAAGCCTGAGTTTCATCATTTATAAAGTGATCAACAAAACCTTATCTGTACAGGCTTAAAAGAGATAATGAATGTATAGTGCTTTGAGAAGTGCCTGGCACATAGCATGCACCAAATTAATATTATCACTTTCAAAAGATAATATTAATATTATCTTCTTTGCTCGTGCAGATGAATGTTGTCAATTGCCAACCACACATAAACAGCAAATGACCAGACTCACAGAACACAACAGAACAGAGAGAAAGCAATCCTGCCTCGGTTTAGCCTTGAAGCCAGTTGCCTCACTACCCGAGATGGGCACTATCAGGGTTCAGCCCAGATCCTCTCGGATCCCTGGGACCTTGTATGTGGCCCACCTTGGTTAATATGTGCCACATGTATTACTCTTCTTCATAGGTGACCTTCAGGCATTGGAATGGCATCATCTGAACAGGCAGAGAGCAAAGAATACCTGAGAAGTTATTTCCCTCCTACCACCTCCATCTACCACCCTGACACATATACCCACTGTTTCTTACCCTGTGACTGACCAGTGCAAGGATGTGAAAGCCCAGCTCCCTTGCTTTAGGTTGGGACAATTCTGAAGCCTAAAGTATATACTTCAGAGGTCCCCTGTGTAATCAAATTGAAGCTACCCTTGGTGAGACGTTTGAAATCACATCCCTATCTGACTTCTTATCCATTACTGTGAAAATACTTCTGTAATAAGTCACTATATTCAAACCTATGATCCTACCTATTCTCCCACTCTGACTCTCTAACCTCCACTCTTGCACCTTAGCTGCCTACCTCATTAATTCATTCATCGTTCATTCATTCATTATTATCAAATACTAGCTCAGAACCTACTCTGGGCAAAGCTCTATTTCTCATTTATACAGTAGAGCTAATATTTTCCACCTATTTCCACCTTCCATTTCCATTTCTCTCTCCTATAGTTCCCAACACTCAACTATATACCATAGAAAGAAGGGAGAAAGGGAGAGGGGAAGAAGAGAACAAAGAAAAGAAAAAGAAAGGTTTGCTGTCAACTGAGTTTAAGCAGGAGATCTTGGGGACACGTGAACACACACACACACACACACACACACACACACACACACACACACACACACCAGCACCCACTCATCTTTTCACTTATGGTGAAACTGCCAGTTAGGATCAGGAAGTAGTCAATTTCTCTTCAGTTGCTAGATATTTCCAAACCAATACTCAATCTAGAAGTTTATCTTTGATGTCTCCCCACTTCTCAATTTTCTGCCCCACTTTTGCTTAACAGCACAGTCTCTTCAGTGTCTTCTCACTACCAAGAGGATATTTTTTTGAAGAGAGGAGACAGATGGTTCTGTGGAGAAATGACAAGGTTTCTGAGTCCTCCAAGATTCTCACAGGAATTGCAAAGTATTTTTAAAGGATTGTCCTGCATTATGCTAAGTGAAATAAGTCAGACAAAGACAAATATGTATACTTTAAATTATATGGAATCTAAAAACAAAAATAAAATGAACAAAAAAACCAAGCTTACAGATACAGAGAAAAGACTGGTGTTTGCCAGAGGTGGGGTGCTGGGTGAAATGGGTGATGGTGGACCAAAAGAATACACTTCCAGTTATTAAATAAATAAATCCTGGGGATGTGATGTACAGCATGGTGACCATAGTCAACAATACTGTATTGTACAATGGAAAGTTGTTAAGAGAATAGATTTTAAAAGTTCTCATCACAAGGAAAAAATTTTTTGTGTGTAATTATGTATAGTGATGATGTTGACTTACTGTGGTAATCACTTCACAATCAATACAAATATCAAATCATATATATTATATATAACTTCCTCAATAATAATAATAATAAAAGATTACCCTAGCCTACTATTTCAGAAATTCATTACATCTTCTCAATAGGAAAAACCAGATTTTAAAAAATATATTTTTTAATGGTGCTTGCAAATAAACACCACTTTCTAAATAAATCCTCAGTTGTCAAAATAAAAATTGTTATTTTGTAGTTCCTCTATGTCGCCATTTTTGAGTAGGGTATCCACTGTAATTTGGAGTTTAAAATTTCCAAATAAACACATTTCTAAAATATAATTCATGAAATCAGCATGTTGTTTATCCGATTATTAACTTTCTATTGTGCCAGGTATGTCTTGGAAAGGTGAAGGGGCAACCAGCATCGAATAGCTACTGTACAGCCAGCAAAAACTGTGCCTGGTACCTTATGCGTGTTTTGAATGAAGGAATGCACTGCTTTGAGGAGTTTACTCCAAAGCCAGACTGCTTGGCACTGAATTCTGGTTCTGTGTGTTGGGTATGTTATTTGCCCTCTATGCCCATAATCTTCTCACTTCTAAGGAGAAGATGGCAGAGGTGTGATATTACCTGTTTCATAGGGTGTATAGATGGCTAAATGAGATAATACATATACCGCTTTTAATACAGCTAATTATAAATTCTAGTGCTTGTTATATTTTGCATTAGTTTGCTAAGACTGCCTTAACAAAGCACCACAGGCTGGGGGACTTAGTAGAAATTTATTATCTCACAGTTCAGAGGCTGGAAGTCCAAGATCAAGATGCCAGTATGGTTGGTTTCTTCTGAAGCCTCTCTCGTGACTTGTACATGGCCATCTTCTCCCTGTGTCTTCACATGATCTTCCTTCTGTACCTATCTGTCTCCTAATTTCCTCTTCTTATAAGGAAACCAGTCATATTGAATTAGGCTCACCCTAATGACCTCATTTGATTTAATTAGCTCTTTCAAGACCTATCTCCAAATATAGTCACATTCATAGGGACTTAAACATATAAATTCTGAAGGCTACTCAATTCAGCTCATAATATCCAATATTTATAATTCCAGTAGTGCTCATTCCAGCCAATCACCACCCATTTTATTTTACATATCTATTAGTGGTCCCCATTTCTGGGAAAATAGATAGGTCTACAGGTCTTCAAGTGAACTGAAGTTGAATTTAAAGCTGATGGTAAATGAAAACACACTAATCATTAAATGTCTTGAAGCACCTTTAAATTCAGATGGAGAAGAAAAAAATGACAGGTGATAGAGTCTCTGTTCATCCCGCTGGTGACCAAATCAAAGTTGTAACGGAGACAAGGAGCAAGCAGCAAGGAAAAATCACCTGGGATCTTGACGAACAAGCCATACAACTGGGGAGAACGGCAGAAGGTAGGACGGGGTGAGGATGCAGGGCTGCTCAGTCTCCAGCAGCTGAGTGAGGCAGAGGTGGAGGCGGAGGCTGAGGCAGCAGCAGACACCTCTTAAAGGGGCTGTGTCAATGAGCAGATTTCCCCAGTAATGGATCTGCTCGCTCTGAGCACCCAGTGCCGATTTGGCTGCACACAGGAGGCACCAGGGACTTACAGGGAGACATTGTAGGAGTGAGAGCCAAAGAGAGACTCACTCTATAAAGAAGTGCTGGTGGCATCCATTGTTTCTTATTGAGCCCTCCCCATTCCCAGTGTGTGCACACAGCACTGCCATTGTTGTGAGGTCATCAAACTGGATAACAGAGCTCCCTCCACCCAGAAGATTCCCTGAAACCCCACCTTCCCCAACTTGCAGCCCCTCCCCAGCCACATCCAGGTATATCCTCAGCGAGTTAGGTGTTTCTTGCTAAGCAGAACCTAGACTCACACTGGAGGCAGCTGGCCTCAGTGTCTGGTGTGGCCTTTTGAGGCAACTACAAGCACAGCATCTGTGGACTGCTTGCTAAATCTTAACAGTTGGTGCCCGGAGGGGCAGAGGCTTGGGCTAAATTTGGTCTGCAGCTGAATCCCTCTCAGGACTGTGCCACTGGATACCTACTTCACAAATCCATACTAATAAGACCAGGAGACTTGGAGCTTTGCTTAGTACACAGAAACAGACATGGAAAGACAGCCAAAATGGGAAGACAAAGAAGCAGAAACCATATGAGAGAACAGAACAGAGATCCAGATATAATGGAGTCAAGTAATCTAATAGATACAGAGTTCAAAACACAATGAACTTTTGGGAAGGGTAAATAAATTCAGTGAGAACTTCAACAAAGATATAAAGACATAAAAATGGAAATGGAACTTATAAAAGGGAACCAGTCTGAAATGAAGAACACATTATCCGAGATGAGAAGTATATTAAATGGAATAAACAAAGGAATAAACAAAATGAATAAAGAACAGGATCAAATGACTTATCTAGAGGACAGGAAAGCCAAGGACACTCAATCACAATGGCAAGAAAAAAGATGTCAAGACTATAAAATTAATTTAAGGAGCATATGGGACATATTAAGGGTCTAAATATCCATCTGATTGGCTGAAGAAAATCAAGATGTTGAACAGGTGTTTGAAGAAATAATGATGGAAAACTTCCCTAACCGGGTGAAGGAAAGGGACATAAAACTCCAGGAAGGTCAGAGAATCCGAAAAATCAGGGATCCAAAGAGGCCCATACCAAGACACATCATAATTAAAATACCAAAGGTCAAATACAAAGATAGAATCTTAAAAGCAGCAAGAGAAAAACACATAGTTACCTATAAGGGAACACCCATAAGACTGGTAGCTGATTTCTCAAAAGAAACTGCAGGACAGAAGGGCTTGGCAAAAATATTGAACATGATGAAGACCCAGTATCTACAACCAAGAGTATTTTATCCAGCAAAGCTATCATTTAGAGTTGAAGGACAGATTAATAGCTTCCCAGACAAAAAAAATAAGCTAAAGGAATTTGTCACCACCAAGACTGTATTACAGGAACTGTTGGAAGGACTTCTTTAAGAAGAAAAAACATGTATCAAAAACAGGAATAAAGAATGGTAACAACTACAGTAACTACCTTAAATGGAAAAGAATTAAGTGCTCCAACCAAAAGATAGAGTGGCTGAATGGATGAGAAAACAAGACCCCCACATATGCTGCCTACAAGAGACTCACTTCAGATTAAAAGACACACACAGACTAAAAGGAAGGGGATGGGAAAAGATATTGCTTTGACAGACCTAGAAGGTATTTAAGTCAGACAGAGAAAGGTAAACACTATATGATTTCACTTACATGTGGAATTGAAGAAATAAAAAGAACAAACTAATCAAAAACAGACTCACAAATATAGTGGACAACTTGGTGACGGACAGAGGGGAGGGGTGTTTGGGGGTGGGAGAATAGGGTGAAGGGTTAAAGAAGTACAAATTAGTAGCTGATGGATGGTCACGGAGATGGGGAGCATGGCATAGGGAATGTAGTTAGCATTAATATATTGGCTAGGTGGGGGACCAGGGGAGGGAGGGAGCAATTGGGGGGATCATTTTATGAACTATATATATGTCTAACCAATGTACTGTATACTTGAAACTCATTAAAATAAGTAAATTATTTAAATTTTTCAAATAAATGAATGAATGAATGAATGATAGTTCAGATGCATGAAGCCCCAGAGAAGAACACAGCAAAAATCAGGACAATAGTGATTATGAATTCATTCACTAAAGTAATTAACAGTTTATTTACTTTTTAATTTGTTTCAGTGGATCTGCAATTTTTAACATCGACTCTTTAGTTCTTACACACTCTAGTTTCTGGAAACTGAAGAACAAATACTATACTATCTTACAAGAAACCAGAACCTCTGGGAGACTTGATCAGTTTTGACAACTGAGGACTAGAGCAAAGAGCTTGGCTTTTTAAATGATTTCTATCTCAGTGAGAGGTGTAAGAAGCTGCTAGGCTGACTTTATTTGCCTGCAGGACAACTGGAAGTACGTGTAACATTGAAATTTTTCATCGAGTAACTCCACTTATGGTACAATTTACACTCTCACAAGCAGTTTGTTGTGATATTTGGTTCTTTGAACAGAAAAGCTATTTAAACAAAGCAATTTCTCCTCCCCGCTGACTTAACAGTCCAGCTATGGGGAGAAAAAAACTTTCAGAAAACTAGGCAACCTAAGCTCAAAGTCCTTTTAGGCAAGTCTCTATTCTCTTCACTTAGAGTTATATTATTTTTGTCAGTCTAAACAGGAGCAAGACTTTCTTAGATTCTTAGTTAAAATTGTTACTCATTTTTTTTTTTGACTTGACTCTACAAACTAGCAATTGCTTCAAAAGGGTCTTATATGCCAAAATAAGTTTTGTTTTTTTACTCTCAGGTCTCAATAATTTATTTGCATAATCATCAAGTAGGTATAAATATCTTATTTATATAAGTCAGAATAGTGTTTATAAAAAAACAAATCAAGTCAAAGCTTTGTAAACAGTTAATGTCTTCCTCCACATTCAAAAAATTCAAGGTACTCTGTGTCATGATTTGACTTGCTACTTATCCAAATTATTATCAGATTTCATTAAAGTGATAATTAGAGTAATACATATTTGAGGTTGCTAAATTTTTTGTTGTTGCTGGTAAACTGTGTTAATCCTTTTGTAATTCAGATTTGGAGCAATACAACAATGCTATGAAACTGAATTAGGCTTGTCCCCAATATTCCAGGGGCTTCTTTCATATTTTCACACTACTGAAAAGCTAAATTTCTCCATTGACCTTAACTCTACACAACCTCAGAAGTGAATTTATTTTCTCTCCTTTTTTTTTTTTAAATTCCAAAATTAAAGTCACTATCTTTTAACAACAGCAAGTGTGCTGCTTGAATGGCAGTGTCTGGCTCCACAGCATTAAAAGGCTACTGCTGGGAAAATCTTAGATGTCCAGTCAATTTTTTAGCTATTTTTTAGTTAGTGCTTTGAGGGATTTTTTTCTTAGTTCACTAACAATTACTGAGGTAAAACAATACTATCTCTTAGTACCTGGGAGGTTTTCATTTTGTTTTGTTTTAGGGTAAAATGTCTAAGCACAGTGAATTATAATAAATAGAAGACTTTGATGAAAGAAACTACCCCCTGCTGTGAACAACTAAGAGAAAAGTTAACCATTACAAAATCACAATTTTGCAGGAAATTATGTCACTGATACAGAAGTTACTGGTTAACTGCAGTCCAGTTTCTAGATTAATGGAAAGAGCTGCTTTAGTGAACTATGATGCTCTGATGTCATTTAAAGTTTAGAAATTCTAATTTAAAAAGATATTTATCAGGCTTATGAGACCATGACTAGCATAGGAGGTAGACACCCAAATTAAGGCTAGATGCCCTTGTATTTTCTACTCACGTATATTGATTTCTAACTTAATTATAAACTAACTACAGAAGTCTTGATGGTAACAAAACATAACATTTTTCAACTCTTCAGTTTTATGACCTATTTGATCATTTCCCAATGACATTTTCAGATAATGCAGTAAAACCATACTGGGTGTAGATTTGAAAAGATCTTTTAAAAACATCTATGTGAACAAATGAAAAGGCTTTAAGAACATTGAAGTTAAAATGTAATAAAACTGTACCTAATAAAAACCCAGCATGCCCTGAACCCTGACTAACTTTTCCCCCATGATTAATTTTAATCTGAAAGAGACAAAGGACACAACATGTTAATATCAGGAATTAGCTCAAGCCAGAAGGAGGAAGACAGGAAGAAAAAACAAATCGCCACATTATATTCATTCTGTAATGCACATTTTCCCCCACATCTTTAAATCTCTGAAATCAGGATGTGCCTTTAAGTCAAATAAGTCTTACATTTGTCCTTGACCAGGTGATGTATTTCATGAGCAAGTAAGAACCAGGCTATACTGTTCACATTGCCACACTTGAGCCAAGATATGTGCATGGTTAATACCTCATACATTAAATTTAATTGACTTTTAAAATGAATTATTTTAAAGATTACACCATGACTTAGCATTGAAACAAAGATAAGTTTTAGGAATGCTTTAACCAATATTTTGCTTACACTTTTCCTTGTGTGTATGTAAATGTGATACGATAAAAACCTGAGTCTAAATATGGCTAAAAAAAACACTATCAGTAATTATAAAATTTTTTGAGAAAGTATTTTGTCATCATTTGTTTGAAATTTTTTTTCTTCATTAGGAGTATATAAAATAATGGTGCATTTTGTAATCAGAGGTATCTTAGATTCAAAGAAACAGTGTCGGTCCTCATATATCTGTCCTACAGCTTTACATCTACAACTGGAACTCCCCACTTAATCTTCCCTGACAGCTAGTCTATGCTCTAAACATTTTGTCACCATCATTTCTCCACCCCCCAAAGCAGAGAGTTTCCCAGTCAAGGAGGAGGCAAAACCAATGGCTGTTTCCTCAGGATCAGCCGTCATCTTTCACTCCCATCAGCTAACTTTGATTATGAGGTAGTATGGAAATCAAAAGTAAGTTTATCTGGGTAAAACTTCATTCTAGAGTATTAATTAGTAAGAAATTACATTTAGAATCATGACCCCAATTACCAAAGATTCATTTACCGTTGCAGAAAAGAATAATATAGTTTAGAAACATTCCTAACAAGAAAGGTTGAAACAAAAATGGGGTCTAGCTAACTACCCATCAACTAAGTCTGGAACCCATTCCCTGCACTTTCTGGTAAGATTAAGTTACGCCATCTTGTATTATAATTTGGATCCTATGGGACCTCTTCTTAGACTTTATGGTTATATTAAAAATGTGTGGATGTATCTCTATCAGTTTCAAGGCTTGATTTCAATGTCTGGTAAACTGGGGAAGGTCTAGAACATTTCCAACCTTTCTGGAAAAGTGAAACTAAATTCCCACATCATCCTAGATGATTCATATCTGAACATGACTTCCTACTGTGTTGGCAGAGGGAATAGAAAATATAGTACAAATCCTAGCACAAGCTGGGTTTTTAAAAGAGTAAAATGGTGAAATTGAATAGATAGTATACCATGTCATACAAGATTTTACTCTATTTAACCCTATCTCTTCAATCTAAATTACTTTAAATTGTCATCAAATTTCCTACATCATTCTCAGCTGTTGTCTAGAGCCCATTCGATCATATTACAGTAAAAAGTGCATGTGCATTTATTTTTTAAAGTACACAGTACAGTTATTAAGTACACTTATTAAGGCCTACTATCTTCACAAGCCCAAATCGTAAATATTTGGCAGACACTAAATCGGTATAAAAAGAAAAAAATGTTGCCTTATACTTAACACCTCAATACACCTGTATATAATAAATAAAAGCAGGACTGCACTAATTGTCAGATGTTACCAAATACCATGTGTTTTCTTCAAAGGAGAAGAAGTTACTTTTAATACCTTTATTCTGGGAAGTCCTTTAAAATGACTGCGTGGTGCAGCAGTCTTTCATCTACAGGTACTGTCTTATACTATGGATTTCAAAAAATCATAATTTAAAAAAGTAAATGCAGTGGCAGGTGGGCACAGGCTTAGATCATAAGAATGGAGACGTGGTTAGAATCTTAATGTATAATCTAATTGTGATGGTTAAGCTTATGTGTCAACTTGACTGGGCTGCAGAGTATCCAGAGTAAACATTATTTCTGGGTTCTGTGAGGATGTTTCCATATTAAATTTGTATCTGAATCAGTGGACTCAGTAAATAGTTGTCCCCAATGTGTTTGAACATCATGTAATCCTTCGAGGACCTGATTATTAAAATAAAAAAAAAAAATTTAAAGGCAGAAAAGCAACAAATGAACTAACAGAATAAACAAAAACAAACTCATAGATATAACAGAATGGTGGTTACTAGAAGGGAAGGGGGTGGGGGAGGGCGAATTAGGCAAAGGGGTTCAAATATATGATAACGGAAAGAAATTAGACTTTGGGTGGTGAGCATGCAATAGAGTATACAGATATCAAATTATAACGTGCACCTGAAATTTGTATAATGTTATTAACCAATGTCACCTCAATAAATTTAATTAAAAACAAATAGGCCCAGGAATTTATCCCTTCTTTCTTTCTGCCTTACTGTTTAGCAGGAACATCTTATCTCATCTTCTGCCCTCAGACTGGCATTTACGCCTCTGGCTCTCCTAGTTCCCAGGACTCTGACTCAGACAGCTTTTTGCCATCAGCTTTTCTGGGTCTCCAGTTTACAGATAGCAGATTGTGGGACTTCACAATCATGTGGGCCAATTCCTCATAATAAATTTCCTTTTATTCTATTGGTTCCATTTTTCTGTAAAACCTGACGAATACACTAGCTGTGTTTCTGCTTTCTAGATTAGGAATTCCCTGCATCATTTAACTCTCTCAGACAAGCACATATTAAAATAGTTAAATAAATAAGCCAGCAAGCATAGGCATAATGCTCCCTCCTGTGGCCAAATTCCTTTAAAAATTTAGACATGGGAAAGTAATTTTTTGCAACCCCAAGTGGATCATGGACGCAGACCCCAGAGAAGCCCACTTACCACTGTAGGTACTATGCATAAACAGGAACACAGTTTTAAAAGCTGGGCTTTCGGTTTGGGATAGTAGACACAAGTAAATCAGGATGCATGTTTAAGTCATAAAAACATAAAGAAAAAATTATTTCAGTGCTGGAGTCTGATGACATTAGATTTGCACTTTTTAATGTCAACCATGTATGGAGAAAATGTCTATCAACATTTAAGGGAATATATCTTCTAAAGAGAAAAAGTGATCTTGCTGTTTATGGATTCTTCAACTTATAAAATACAGTGGTTCTCAATCAGGAGTGATTTTGATCCCCAGAAGACAGTGGCAAAGTCTAGAGACATTTCTGGTTGTCACAACTCACAAACAGGGTGCTACTGGGACCTAGCAGGTAGAGGTCAAGGTTGCTACTGAACATCCTACAATGCTCAGGATAGCCCTCATCCCCAACAACTAATTTTCTTGTCCAAAATGTCAATAGAGCTGAGGTTGAAACCCTGATATAAGAATATTCTACCATTATTTTCATTCACATACAATATGTACGCCTTAAACTTATAAAAAGTACTTATTTAATTCAAAAGTAAATACAGTAAAGTCATAAATTCAGAGAGGATGACTCTTAGTTCAGTCTCATGTCTGACTATGTCCTTTTGGATTATATATTTTGTCATAATATGACATATTTATGATGTTTAGCCATTGTCTTTAAAACAGAAAATATATTTGGATGTTCTGGTTGAGAGCCACTATGAGATATAAATTCAGATATTCTTTTCCCTTGGAGAAAGATGAAAAGAGTAAAGTTGTTTAAATTAACTCCAGATGGGTCTGAAATGTTTTTATTAGAAAAACATGCCTGCTAGTGACAGGTAATTGAGAACAGGAGATAAGAGAGAGAACAGAGTGACTATGACATGGTCATCCCTCTGGTAATCAAAGAAAAGCAATTGTTTTAGGACCAGGATCCCCAGTCTGGGATCCCTGAACCCTTAGGCTCTATAAAAATAAGAGTCTGAAAGCTATTTTCAATATTTTGTAAATGATCTAATAAACGTTGAACATTTACTTACAAGAAAATTTATTAGATTCACTAAAGTGAAAAACTCAGTGTGTAGACACTCGCTACATACAAGTTCATTTCATCTGATATAATATTGTAGGAATTTCTAGATCCTTTGGGAAAAAATAATACAAGGGGTCCTTTGTGGTTAAACAAAAAGTTGGAAACAATTGCCTTGAGGAAACCTAACAATTGAGATGAATAAGTATGGGACATAAAACCAAGATGCAATATTGCACCTCCAGGTTACTACTTACAGTGCTTAGTACGGTACTTGATATATAATGATAAGTTCAATAAATATTCTGCTGAAGCCAGAACTTTAAAAAGTAGGGCTTCCTCAACTTCAGAATGGTGGAGAGGGCAGTAAGAAAGCCTGAGGGGATACGACAGAGGGACACAGCCAGATCCTCCTTCCACATCGACCTCGAGGGTCTGCATTTTATTAAGATGACCTATGGGCTGTTTCCTAATGGAGCTTAATGAAAATCGGAGCTATAGTAACTTCTAGTCCCCTCATCATTACTACTCCACCACCAAAGTCAAAAGCAGTGTGCTTTTAGAGTAACTCCACTATTTATTTGTGGTGACTACTGTTTAGGTTAGCAGGAGCTAAGAACAGACAAAGAACCCACTCCCTCAATCTTCTCTGCTGACTACTCCCCCACTCTCCTCTTGGCTGGTTGCCTTGAAGACTGATCTGGACCCTTTTCTCCTTTCTCAGACTCCCCTTAAGCAATCTCTTACACTCTCACAGCCTCACTTATTATTGATTAACCAAAACCCCCACATTGATATATCTAGCCTAGACTTTCTTCCCTGGCTATAGCCAGTGTATCTGTTTATTCAGCTGGGTATTTACTTGGCAATCTCAAACTCAACAGGTCCAAATAGAATTTCCAGATTTTCTGTAAACTACCTCTTCCTCCAGGTTTCCCTAACTTAGCACATAGCACCATAATTCACCATTTTGCTTCTCTCAGAATCATGGGTTTCATCTTTACCTTTTGTCATTGCGACAATTGCATCCCCAAATTCATTTTAAAGCCCTAATCACCAGTACCTCAGAATATGACTATATTTGAAGATAGGGCTTTTGAGGGGATAATTAAGTTTTAAAAAGAGCCTGTTAGGTTAGGCCCTAATCCAATCTAACAGGTGTCCTTATAAGAAGATCAGATTAGCCACACCAGGGATATGTATATGCAGAAGAAAGAAAAATAAAAGGCCACTTGAGGGCAGAACAAGCCAAGGAGACAGGTCTCAGAAGAAACCACACTTACCAACACTTTGGACCTCTAGCCTCCAGAACTTAAATTTCTGTTGTTTAAGCCACCCAGTCTGGAATTTTGTTATGGCAGCCATAGCAAACTAATGTACACTCTCCCTCTTGCCAATCACCAAGTCCTACCCACTCTACTTCCTAAATGTTTCTCCAGTCTATCCTCTCCACATCCATTTCACCTGCCCTCATCCAATCTCCCATCAGATTTTTCGTGGATACCTCCCAATGGTCTTCCTGCTTCTACTCTTAGCCCCTACAACCCAGTCTCCAAAGAGAGGCCAGAGTGATCATTTAAAAATAAAAATGGCATTCTTCCCCCTAGTTTAAAAGTCTTTGATAGTTTCCCCATTCCTCAAAAAATGAAGTTAAAACTCCTTAACTTGGTTGACAAAGCCCAGTGTGATCTACTAACCCTCTGGCCTCATCTAAAAACACTTGAGCTCCTCATCTACCTTGCCCCAGACACAGCCACATCTCAGATAGCTCTTCCAGTAACAACAACAACAGACACACACAAAAAAGCATTAGACCCCCAAATTTTTCCCCTTTGTTGGGTATTTCTTAGCCCCTCCTCTTTATTTGGCCGATCCTCATGCATCTTTCTGGAGTCAGTTGAATTGTCTCTTCCTAAGAAAGGCTCTCCTTGACCTTCCATGTCGGTTCACCTTTTTCTATAGATCCCTGCACTGTTCTTTCATAGTACTCTTCACAAATGAAATTAACCATCTATCTGTATCATCATGTTTATTAATGTCTGTCTCTGACATATAAGCTCCTTTAGGCTAAGTATCACATCTCTCTTTTTTGTGTTTCCAGAGCCAAATATTTGTTGAAGGGATGAAGAAGGACCAGAACACATGATTCCTTTCAAAAACTACATCTGAGGCTCCAAAGAAAGACATTTTTCTTCTCCTAAAGACCCAAAATACTTTGGGAGAAGGATTTGATTTGAATTTTGAAGCTAAATATTAAAGAGCCATACATGGACTATAGACTAATAGTTAGCAGAGGGTAGGGGGTGGGGGGAGGGAAGAGGTAAACAGGGTAAAAGGGGTCAAATATGTGGTGACAGAAAGAAATCTAACTATGGGAAGTAACTGTGCCCCCCCAAAGGTGCATGAATCCTGGGGTGTAGAAATATCTGTCTGGGTTATTTTTAATGGGATTCTGCCCCCAAGAGCTGATGTCAGAAAGAGAAGACCCTGGTAATTTGAGGCAAGAAGAGGTAGAACCTTAAAGTGATCAGGAGGGTCACTGCTCACATCAAAGGAATGGCAGCCAGATGGGACAGGGTTAGGAACATGGAAGGTGGCAAGGTTGGGGGTGGAGAGATTGGTTTTCTGGAGAACCTGTGAATACACCCACAAGGAAGTCACCTTTAATATCTGCCTTGCCTCTACAGAGCATGATGCCATCTTTCAAAAAAACGTTTTGATTCCTTACTTAGTTTCATTGCCCCAACAGAGTCAGAAATAGCATCCATGGAGTAAGAGAAGCAGTTGGAAGGGTGGGGGCTTGCCAGGGATCTCTACCCACACCCCAAATTCCTATTTGCCTTCAGGCATAACAAGGAGAGCAGGACCAAGTCTTTCCTTTGAATGAAGATTGAAGTGGTAATTAGTATTTTGGATCTGGCACTGCAAATTACTAAATTGAAATTAGTATATGGAGTGGATATTTTAAATTAATAAATTGAGACTAGAGTAAACATAGGACTGAGAGACTAGAAATGTCATAGAAATTGCCCAAGTTTTCATGAGGCAGAAGGACTAGCCCCACTCAGTGGGATTCAAGCAAAAATAAATAAGAAAGAATGAAAGAACGAAAGAGAGAGAGAGAGAGAGAGAGAGAGAGAGAGAGAGAAGGAAGGAAGGAAGGAAGGAAGGAAGGAAGGAAGGAAGGAAGGAAGGAAGGAAGGAAGGAAGGAAGGAAGGAAGGAAAGAAAGAAAAAAGAAAGGAAGGAAGGAAAGGAAAGGAAAGGAAAGGAAAGGAAAGGAAAGGAAAGGAAAGGAAAGGAAAGGAAAGGAAAGGAAAGGA
>CM053502.1:61467912-61495899 GCA_028627145.1 Eidolon dupreanum | reverse complement strand
TGAAACTCACCTCTGCTTTGCAGTTACTGTGGAAGAGACAAGTCTATTAACTCACACTTAAAATATGCACATATCCTACATGTAATCAATTCTAAGGCATTTAATCAATTCTAAGGCTCACTTTTCATATATTAAAAATTAAAATTGGGATGAGTCTTAAACTATATAATTAGCATAGTTTATCAGTGTTTCTTTCTTGGTGGTATGTAAAATAATGGTACCTTGAAATTGATACTATCTTATATTTGATTAAATATAGACTATGAATTCTGTGCATTTGTGTCCTTTCAGCTTTATAGAACAAATTTAATACACCATTCCATAGGAGAGTTCATTGTTTTTGCTACATTATACTTAAATTCAAACTGAATTGGGAATGGGCATAACTTCCTTACTTCCAAATTGCATACTTCATCATAATTATGAAAATGCTCCAGAACCTGCAGATCTGTATACACGTGTAGGGTATTTTTTTCGCATTTAACAATTATTAATTAATAGAAATAATCGACGCTTTGCCTTCTGACCTGACAACTCCAAGGGTCTCGGAATCGAATCTAGATGCAACAGCTAGCTTCGCTCACTTCAGTGCGCCCCACCCACCCGAGCGCGTCCCTCACAGGTGCAGCCTCAGGTGCAGGACGTAAAGTAAACTCGCAAACTCAGGTTGGCCAAGGGGACACAAGGAGCGGTCCCAGAGGCCTCTCCTGAGCGTGCGCGGGAAGTAAGACGAGACAGGAACGCGTAGTGCGGGCGGACCCACCAGCGTCGGGCGCGACCGGCTGGGATCTCGCTGTCGCCTCCTAGCTCCAGCACCATGGATGCTTGCAGAGCCTGCTGGGGTCCTGCCGCGAGCGGGGTTAGGGGAGCTGACCCAATGCGGCCTGTGTGCTCTGGCCTGGGGCCTGACGTCGCCGGCACGCCTGCTCCCTACTCCCCCAAGGGAGCCAGCCCCGCCTTTCATGTACTGCCCTCCCTGCCCGGCAGCGATGGAACGCTGGCTTGTGGGGACCTCAGCCCCCTGACCTACCTACCACCAGACACGCGTGGCTGTGGCTGCCCCATGCGCTGCGCAGTTGCAGCCGCCTGCCCAGAACACGGCCGTGCATGTGTCCTGCCAGGGTTCGACTGTCCAGCCTTGTCTTCATTGCTGCCCCTTGTGCAGATATCCTCCCCACTTACCAGCTCTGGTGAGGTTTTTGTTTTTGTTTTTGTTAAAAAAAAAAAAAAAAAGTTTCACCCTCATTCATCACCATAGCTCTAAAGTCAAGATTGGGCCCATACAGCTGAAATATTTGTGTTAAGTATTAATTTATCTTCCCTGTTTTCTATCTGTTCCTTGTGGATGCATTTATACAGTTGCTCAGGTAAGGGGTGGGAACGCACCTAGAAGTGAGACTAGGTGAGACTTCGGGATAAAAATTGCCCTGAGAATATCTGACTTTGTTTTCAAGTACTGTGTAACCAAACAGCCAGAGGCGTCAGAGGGATCTGAATTGTTACAGATTTTTTCACCGAATGATAAAGCATGATGGTACATTAATATTTTCACAAATATGAGAATGTGGGTACTAATATTGCTCAAAAACAAAAGGCATTAAAATGTATGGCTTCTCAAAAATACTGCACTGTTCGCAAATAAATGTTCTCAGTTGTACTTTCAAAAGTCTCCCAAAGTAACACCACCACCTCCTTCCCCACACTCATTGGAGAGTCTTTTCTCTCTATTCGGTTCATCCCATATTCCCTTGTTTCGATAATGCTTGGGAGCCCAGGTGCAGTCCATCTAATGTTTAGGACAAACAGTTAGATTCAAAATCTCCAACCAGATAAGGTTTATCTAACTTGTGACTGATTAGAAAATGGTGATTTATAGCTCTTTTACCTTTATTCAACTGACCCTTATACCATAATTTGTATTTTGTAAAAGAGAAATAGCAAACCTCGGATGCTAACAAATTATATGAGTCATTAAATGGGAGAGAATAAGACCAGAAATGAGAATATATCTACACATTCTGTGGAGTTAGCATTATTACCTTGGAAGCATAAAATAATTGGTAATATTTTTACACCTTCTGCCCATTCCTCTTATGTTTAGTATTTTAAGCAATTTTTTGTCAGATATTAAATTTACTTGTTTTATTTCAGAGCTCGCTTCAATTCAGTCTAATTGCGTGTTTTAAATAGATTTATTTTCAAATAAAGATTTGTCTTCATTCCAGTTCACTGGAGTCCACACTTCAGTTCAGTTGGTTATTTCAAAAGTATTAACTATAAAGTATATCTGTGGAAAAGAAGTTAATACATAGAAGTAAAATTGGTAGGTTTCATAGTATAGGTCTATCAAATAATCCTGATTCTGGAATCTTGAAAGGTCAGATGATATTTGAGATCTATGTTTTCTAAAATATGCCTACCAATATAATCTGCCTGAAGAGCCTGATTATGAAAAAAATAATGGACTTTTTAAAAATCTCAAAACATTATTTTACATATGTTCATCCAACTTTTAAATATCAATAATAATTAGAAAAAGAGTGGTTGGAATTCATAAATTATTCTAATGCCTCACTTAAGCCATTAGCTTTAACAATCATTTCCTGTCATACCTAACATAATCACCTACAAATATTAAAATTAACAAATAAGAGTGTTTCATCTTTTTCCTCTAGGAAAAAGGTTTAAAAATAATAAAATGGTTTGAAGACCTCCACATACTGAGAGTTGTATCTTACCTGTATGTGAAAATCAATCATATAATCACAGGGGTTCTCTTTTCCCTTTTCCCCCGAAAATTGTGATAATTTATTTAAATTTTTTTTTATTTTTTAATTACAGTTGACATTCAATATTATATTAGTTTTAGGTGTACAGCTTAGTGGTTAGACATTTACATAACTTACGAAGTGATTCTCCGGATAAGTCTAGTTCCACCTGGCACCATATAGAGTTATTACAATATTATTGACTCTATTCCCTATGTTGTAATTTACATCCCTGTGACTATTTTGTAACTGTCAATTTGTGTTTCTTAATTCATTTTTCAAGTGAAATGTACCAGTTTAGAACATCTGATGTCACTCAAGCCATTTTAGCCAGTGTAGCCCCAGTGTTTACTGTGGTATGTATGTATGTATGGTACGTTTGATAACTTACAGAAAGTGCTTCCTGTACTTATTAACTGGGTTGGACCAATCTGCCAAGATTTATTTATTTTTTGTTTTATAATGAATTATTATACTTGAGTCACTTTGTGTTTTGCTTAACTAGTGACCTGAGTGCCAACTAGATTTGAAACTTAGCTACTGACCATGGGCTCTTCTTTTAATATTAGAACAGGTCATTCAAATCACAGCTCAGAGCTTCCTACTTGAACACAGCCATACCTTGGAGATATTGTGTGTTCGGTTCCAGACCACTGCAATAAAACAAGTATTGCAATAAAGCAAGTTGTAATCTTTTTGCTGGTGGAGGGTCTTGCCTTCAATTTTTAAAAACAACATCTGTGAAATGCAGTAAAGCAAAGCGCAGTAAAACAAAGTATGTCTATACTCAAGATTTCCCCATGAATCTATTTCAAGGTCCTTGAAGGCTGTTAGCCATAGAGCGGCTTGAACCTGTGCTATAATAGAACAGTGCAATATTTAAAATAATATAATAGTGCAGTATTTCAGAGTGCATGGTTTGAAGGGGCATGCTCTCTGCAAATTTCTCTGAAATAAGTTTGGTGGGGGGGAATGAATAAAATAACAAGAGTAACGTGTGTCTCAAATATATTTAGAGAAAAAGAAATTAGGTCATTGGAGCAAAAATGTTAACAAAGGGTGATCCTAGATGGAAGTTACATGGGAATTGGTTGTAATATTCTTAAAACTTTTTTGTAGCCTTTTGATGAAAAAAAAGTTCAATTAAAAAAGAAGTGAGCCAGAGTTCCTAAATTCTGATCTCAGCTCTGCCTATTAGTATTAACCAGGTGGACTTGGACAAGTTATAACATCTTTGTAACTTAGTTTTCTTATCTGTAAATGGGATAATATACCTACTTTGTAGTAATGTTGTAAGATCTAAATTAACTCACATATGTAAAAGCCTTAAAATAGTACCTCATCTGGTAAGAAATCAATATATATTAGCCATTATCATCATTGTTACTTAAGCTTATAACATAAGAACTTCCCTTTATAAACTAACTATATAGAACAAGACAATCCCCAGAATTACATGTAAAAGTTATCACTGTTATTCAGTGTACTGGAAGAGTTGGCCAGTTAGTTAAACAAGAATACAAAATCAGACATTAAATATTGGAAAAAGGTTCTTACAGATGAAATCACTGTCTACCAAGAACACTTAAAATCAGTTTGATGTTATTCGAAATAATGAAAGTTTAGAATGTTTTTATGAATGTGAGTTATGTTATGAGGTCAACATTTTTAAAAAATCATAGTTTGTATGATTTTAGTTTTTTAAATAAAAAATCTCATCAAAGAAAAAATTATACAGATAAATATTCAGATGCAAAAATATTTAGTATGGTTAAGTTGAAAGTGGAGGAGAGACTGCAAAGAAGTGTGAGTAAAATGAATATATTTAATAGAAAAAATATATTTAATAGGAAGGACATTCAATAAATATTAATATGGTTTTCTCTAAAATTTAATTCAGGTGATTAGTTTTATTTTACTTACTTTATTTCCAAATTTTTGCAGCAAATATTTGGAGAATAAACTTAAGGAGGAAAGCTAATCTGTATTACATAAAACAAACCTTCCTTTGATGTAAATCTTTCCTGTTCAGTGTTTTGTGATACTCATTGCATATTCATATTGATCTTTGCTGATGAGAAACAACTATACATTGTGTGGTTTTACTGTGTTATTATTAACACAGCATGCATATGTTTCCGTCATGATAACTCTGGACTTGTACCTACAATTGTATCTTAAAGTGTGTCTTTTTGCGAATGCATATTCAATAGTAATTAGTATAACCCAGCACATAGTAACTCATTAATAACATTTTACGCCTTCACACTTGACTATGGATAAGTATTACAAAAAAATATTCCCTCTGCTTTATAGCTTAGGTACATTTTCTGCATCATGTTCTCTCTTAAAACTATCAAAAAGGCCTTTTCTGCAAATCCTTATTGATTCTGCAATGCTCACCAGAGAGACTTCAAAGCC
This sequence comes from Eidolon dupreanum, assembly GCA_028627145.1. Taxonomy (NCBI): domain Eukaryota; kingdom Metazoa; phylum Chordata; class Mammalia; order Chiroptera; family Pteropodidae; genus Eidolon; species Eidolon dupreanum. Next base: position 61,490,710 of record CM053502.1, on the reverse strand, counting down.
TCCAATAGATCTTTAGATTCACAAGATAAGCCACACTTGGTCGCAGTCTATTCAGAAGGATAAAGGATAGGAAAAATAGAAGGACAGCATCAATTGTTTTCTCTTTAAAAGAAGTTGTCACAGCCATCTGGGGGCTTCTCTGACCCTCTGTGTGACAGCTCAGGTGCAAGGAGACGATATTCTCAAAGATGGGTGTGAGATCACCTTGGCTTAGAATTGCCATGCCTTTAGTGTCAGTATCTCGTAACCATTTCGGGCACATCTAGAGTTCCCACAAGGAATATGGCCAGTTAAAGAGCCACCATATTCAGGGAAAGGTAGAGCCATGGTTTCCCACCAGGTGTTTTAATTCATTCATAATCCTCCAGTCCAGCGCCCTCTACCAGTCATTGGGCATTTTTACCATAAGTAATGTTGCCTAGTAACGTGATTGATATTCTTTTATCAGATTTTCAGGGAAACCAAGATAAAAAGTTAATCCAAGGCTAGATTTATCCTAGCAAAAGAGAAAGGGATTTTTTTTTAACCCTTAACTCATAACTGAATTTAGCCTAAAGAAGGGTAGTTATGGTTTATTCCTGCATTTCAGTATTTGGGAGATATTATCATAGTACCATATGGTATTATACTATAAATAGCATACTGAATTGGGAAAAAATAATATTTTGTTTTCATTATCTCTTCAGACAAAATTTGACAAAGAGGGAAATGTAACTTCGATGGTATCTTTAATTTTCTTCTAAATTACTTCTTTTTTACTCAGTGAATGAGTGTCTGTGTTGGATCTACTTGATAAGGTACCCTAAGAAGGCACTATTCTTACAGTGAAATGTTTTTATGAGTATGCTATTGATCATTTCTGTATGACTACTCTCATAGTCTGTCAGAGTTAGAAACAAATACTACAATTTTCAAAGAATCGATTTTGCAGAACTTTGATGAAGAAGAGTTGCTAGAGAAGCTCTAACAAAATGGAGTGACTACAAGTCTTGTAAGTGTGCAGTAATGCTTTGTGATTTGTTCTCTCGGGATCAGTCTTCTGTCTTTTCTTCTTCGAGATCATTTCTTTGCCCAGGTAATTTCTACTTATCTCTCAGGTCTCAACTTGCATGTCATTTCCGGGAAAATCTTCACCAATTGTACCTCCAACCCAGCCAAATAACATCACTCCCCTTGTTATATGTGCCCAAATAATACCACACTTCCCACTTGCCGTGTCCCTCAAATTTGCAATTACTTGTTCAAAGTCTACAAAAGATCATAAGCCTCCTGAAACAAAATCTATATTAGTCATTTCTAATGCTCCTTATAATAAGAACTCAAAGAAAAATAAATGCAATACATTCATTTATTCATCTTTTTTTAGTGGCTATTATATATTAAACACTGCTTTCAGGTCTGAGGATAGAGCAGTGAGTCTCTGCCCTTGTGGAGGTTACACTGTAGTGGAGAAAAGAGAGACTAAACAGATATATAGAATGTTAGGTGATAAATGCCTTAAATAAAAATAAAGCCAGAGAAAGGGATAGAAAATGTTAAGAGGTGGTGAGATGAGTGTGGTTAAGGAAGGTCTTTCTGAAGAAGTCACATTAGAGCAGAAACCTGAATGAAAAGAGAAAGTGGGAAGATCTGGGGAGAGTGTTCTAAGCACATGTAAAGACTGAGGCAGGAATTAGCTGAGCTTGTTTAAGGAACAGCCAAAAAGCTAAAGTGACTGGAAGAAGGTGAGTCAGGTTGAGAATGTCAGAAGGACAGACAAATGTGAAATTGTATTGATTTTATAGAGTATAGCAAGGGTTTAGATTTATTTTAAGTGTGATAGTACTCTGTCAGAGGCTTTTGAACCTAAATCCAGACCATTAGAAAGTTCAGAAGTAACCAAGATATCTTGTGCAACACTGATAGACCCTTGGTGTTCTCAGAAGGCACTTCCCAAGACTTTTGCATGCCCTGATTTGTGACGACAGAACTCTTTGTACAAGTTTCTGTCTTTCAAATCACTTTGGTTAGGAATCATGTGTATGTATATATACTCACTCTACAAGCTAACTCTATTTTATACTTACCGTTAATATTTTCTCTCAATGACTATTTAAAAAAAAAAAAAAGGATTCTTAGAAATTCCTTTGTGATAATTCCAGCATATGCAAGTCCCAGTTGTCTTGAGATGTGAGTGCTAGGCTTGCTTAGTAGTAGGTGTGTGATTGGCTCCCACAGAACAAGATTCAGAGCAGCACCTCATCAGAGTTACAAATTACACATCTCTAGGTTTCCTGAAGAATAGTGAAAACTGTTCATTAAATCCGTAGATGCCAAAGGTCTCTGCTCCTGTGTAGTTAAGGTTAATATTTACAATGGAGAATCTAAAACAGGAAAATATTTTTTTTTTTACTTTTTATTTTAAGATAATGTCAGACTATTCCAGGAATAGGCAAATAATTCTCATATAGCCTTCATCTAGACCTTTTTAAATACCAACATTTTTCATATTTTCTCCATCATTCTGTGTTTACATACTTTTTTCCTAACCATTTGAGAGTAAGCAACAAGTGTGATGCCCCTTTTCCTCGAAATATTTTAGTATATATTTCTAAAAACATGGACATTTTCTTACATAACTACAGCACAGTTGTCAAAATCAGGAAACTGACATTGAAACAATACTGTTTTCCAATCTACAGACCCAGTTCAGATTGTGACTTGTCTCAGGAGTGCTCTTTATCTCTCAGAAAAATCTTGGATCATGTGTTACATATCGTCATGTCTCCTTAGTCTCCTTCAGTCTGAACCGGTGTTTCAGTGTCTGTCTTTCGTGGCCTTGACATTCACCAAGACTTCGTGTCGGTTATCTGACCCTTGATCCTCTTTCTTCATTACTAGGTTTTGGTTACACATGTGTCAGTGTGTTCTTTATATTGCTATCACCTGTCTCATGACAAGATTCAATATGTCCCATTATCAGTGACATTACCTTTGATCATCAGGTAAACATGGTATCTGCCAACTTTCTCTCTTGTAAGTTGCTCTTTTTCTCAGTATTTTGTAGGGAGATACTTTGAGTCTATGTAAAAATCCTATTATCAAATTTTCATCCTCTAGTTAGAGCATCCACTAATTGATCTAAAATTAATTCATCCCTGAATCAGGTATTACTATGGTGGCTACCAAATAGTGATTTTCTAATTCCATCATTCTTTCTACATATATTAGTTGGTAGAACATTCCCTTCTCTACCAGTTATTTATTCATTTTTATCAATATAGACTCCTAGGGTCTTATTTTAGTTCCCATGAATGAATCATTGCTATCATTATTTATTTTGATGCTCGATTGACCCTTACATGCTGGCTTCTTCTTTTGACATGTCCCCATCAGTTTTCAGTGCTTTTTTTCCTCTGGCACATCAAGATTCTAGGCATCTTATTTCTAAGTGAGTAAATAGACCAAACAATGGAGGAAATGAGAACACCAGTTTGAAAGTAGGTAATTAAATACTCAATACTGTAGGACACTCCCAAAGTATAGGGAACATTAAATCTCCAACTCATAGAAACTTGTCCTGTCCTTTAATCTCCTAGAGGTCTTACCCTGTGCTGTGTTTGGATTTTAATGAGATATGGAATTTTAAGCCTGTTTGAACTTCTCAAATTTATACATTTTGGCATTGTCAGACTTTTGATTTATAGGGGATTACAGAACCAGTCTGCAGCAAAGAACAACAATCATCTCTATATGCTAAATCTCATTTAAACAGAATTTTAACTTTATTAATTAGGGCTCTCTTTTTAGATAACTGGAAACGTGTTCTCCAAAAACAGTTAACAGCACTTGTTTCCTGGTATTTACATCTAACATCTAACTTCATGTTAAAAGGATGCAGATTTCTGCTTAATATGTGACATGAATTTCCATCAGTGATTACTGATCATTTGTGTAACAAACAACCTAGGGGGAAGTAAGTGCTCAATCACAGGAGCTAACCAAGCCATGGTTGATAACCAACTAATGGCATAGCTGTAGAGAGGATCCCTTCCCTGTGGGAGATTAAATATAAATTCTGTGATTCTATATACTAATGCATGCTCTAAAAACATTACACTGCAAGATTACAGTTTTGAAAATGACAGTGAGGAAAAATGTTTACTGTAAATCAAAGGTTCTCACATTTTATTGGTTTGCGATGCTTTTCGTGCCTTTTTTCAGAGCATCCCAAGACTAAAAGTTTATTTTATTATGTTACAGTTTGTTATGCTATCTAACAGTTTCTTTTATGAAGTAGTTATGTTAGAAGCAGCAGTTCCCATGGCATTGCACAGATGTCATCATGTTTCCCTTGAAAATTTAAAATACTCTGGGGTGCTGTGATGCCCTGGGCACCTCAGCTCACATTTGGGAACTCTGGCCATAAGCAAAAAACTTAAATTAAATTCTATGTCCTCTGTAATTACAACTATTAAAATTTGTATGCACGTAAACAGAGACCAGAAGGAAATAACAGAGTAACAGCAATTATGTTTGGCTTATAAGGGATTAAAAAATACTTAACCCTATTAAATCATGTTTCCCTTCTGATTTATTTTATGATTCTTGGTCTCTGTGTGCAATCAAGGTACTTGTTCTTAGTTCTTCCCTATAGGAAAGAAATGTGTGTATAATAAAGGCTTCTTTTAAACTCTGGGGCAATAATAGTTTCAGAAATTTTATCTCTGAGAACCTAGCCTTTTGTGATTAAAATTAACTGTGTTCTCTTTTAGGACCCTAGAGTGTTTTTGGTTGATTATAGGAATTATGTTAAGTGGCCTAATCTGGAAGTGTTTCCTGTCACTTCTTGGATGACAGCTATAAGCACCTTTGTTTCCTATGGTATAAAGGGTCTGGGTCACAGCAGTACAGTAGAGTGGTGACAATCCTGGGATCTAAAATTATGCAGCTTGGGTTTAAGTCATTGTAGGCTTTGTAACCCTAAGCAAGTTATTTAATTTCTCTAAGTCCCCTGCAGTTTGCCATCTGTCAATTAAGTCAGTACCACCTGCTTGGTATTGGGAGAATTAAATAAGATAGTATGTGTAAAGCACTTGTTAGTACAGTGCATGACACAATAAATAAGTTAGAAATATTTTGTGTGGAACACTGACAAGCATTATACATTTAGACAGATGTTAGTAATTCTGGAACAGGTTTTGTCATAACCAAAATTGAAATGTAGAAAACGTTTATAATGTTCTCATTAAGAAAGTTATAAAGTTTACTTAATTTTTCTTACTTTTTTATTTATAGTTTTACACCACTGGAATAAGTATTCAAGATATTGACATATGGCTTAAAGTCCTTCCCTTATTTAATAGCTACATAATATATCATTTTACTAGTGGCTTTCTTTTAAGAAAAACACAAATTAAAATTATTTTAATTTTCCGGCTTTATTTAGATGGCCTCCTTACCTAAAAAGACCTTTCAGGCAGATAAAAGGATGGAAATGAAACACAGCTTCAAACCAGATGGACTTGGATCAAGTAGGAATGTCCTACCTATAAAGAACGATTTGGTGAAAGCTGAATTTTTTTTATGGTAGTTACAGGATACTTCTGATATTCTTTTATCATTTTCTTTTATAGAGTCAGAAACTTTAAAAAATCGCTTTTATTTAAATTATGTTGTTTGATGATAAAAATATTATAGCAGTCACAATACCAGAACTTAATTGCATTTTCAGAATTGAATAAAGAAACAGAGTGCTTGCTTTGTACAAGGCCAAAATTCTATTTCCTATAAACTTAAAAAGCAATTTTTATAGACATGATGTGAGACATGGAGAGAAGAACATAAGAATAGATTATTGTATAGATTTTATTTCACATATACCAAATAAACTGCAGTTTCATGCCAAATGAAACCTGGAAACTTGACAAACCTACAGTTACGAGATCAGGTAGTCATAGTTCTTAGTACAGGGTATTGTGTTCTTGCAAATTTCTTTACTCTCAGGTGACTGAAAAGCTAGCAAAGTCTGTGGAAGTTTGTGCTTTAAATCAATTTTTGAAATAACATTATTTTCTTGTGTTCTTCCCTTTTTTTGTATAAGGTGAATAAAAAGAAGGAAATAATCATTTAAAATCAGCTTTATGTGGATTCCACAGTGATATAAGTATCATGGCAGAGTGAACAAACTCCTGTTTCTCCCCTTAAAGTTACAAGTGGGACAACTGGAATTCAACATAGAATTCTTTGCTCAACACATAGGCACATCTGAGAGATTCACAGGTCGAGACTTCCAAAGGTGGGCATACCAGAACAAGCAAGGGAGGCAGGGATGGAGGAAAGACAGAGACAGAGGCCACAGAAGGAGTCTGGCACCTGCAAAGGCCCCAGCTGATACAGTCACGGTGGAGGAGTCAGACTGCAGCCCAGAGGGTGGGAGGGGCAGAAGCAACATTCTGGCCTGAGTAGCCAGTGTCCACTGCGGCTAAACCCAGTGATGGAGTGAAAACACAGCACAGCAGTGTGGCAGCCGCAGACTAGTGGCCACCATTACAAGCAAAGAGGCAAAGCCACAAACTCACAAACCTGCCTCCCCTCTCTCACCCATCACAGCAGAACTGGTAGAGACAGAATCCAGTAGAAAGAGCAGAGATACTTCAGATAGTACAGTGTGGCTGACAGCCACTGGTTACAAGGAGACAGAGATGAGAATTTACAGGACCATAGCCCACCGCCTGCCACACTGCACCATGAGGGGGGTGGTATTTTGAAACCAAGCCAACTCAGACATTGAGAGGATGTCAGGGAATGCAGGGCATTTTCCATGACTGAAATGACACCACCCCGCCTAGATCCCAGAGGTGCCAGTAGTACAGGTAAGAGAAAACAAAAACTTATGCTATAGCACCGTCTACTGGAAAACAATAGAAAGACCTCTACTTATCAACCTGCTGAATTGTTAAGCTCAAAACAGTACCTAAAAAAGAAGAGTTCACTACCTCAAATATAAAGACAGAGAAACATGCATCTAGTACTATGAATAACCAAGATAACAAGGTAGCTCAGGATGAAGCCCAACTCAAATACATGGAAGATCATGATTTAAATGAAGAGACTATAAGATTGCAGTTATTAAAAAACATCTCACAGAGATATAAGAAAACTCAGAAAGGCAGTTCAATGAGCTCAGAAATAAAATCAACAAACAAAAGGAGTACTTTACCAAAGAGATTGAAACTATAAAAAAAAAGAATCAAACAAATTCTGGAGCTGAAGAATTGAATAAATGAGATGAATATTGCATTAAAGATCATTGGAAATAGAGCAGACCAGATGGAGGAGACAATCAGCAAGCTTGAAGGTAGACATCCAAAAATGACCAGTGGAAAAAGAGAGAACTGAGAGTTAAAAAAACTTGAAAAAATCTATGAGGATTGACTCTATTAGAGCAACATAAGGATAATGCATATAATAATGTGTATACTAGAAGAAGAGAGGAAGACGGGAACAAAGAGTCTATTCAAAGGAATAATCAATGAGAACTTTCTAAACCTGTGGAGAGACGAACCCTTGATTTCAAGAAGCCAACAGAACACCTAATTCTCCCAAGGCAGCCAGAGAAAAAAAATCTACAAAGGAAACCCCATTGTATTATCATCATATTTTTCAGCAGAAACCTTACAAGCCAGGAGAGAATGGAATGAAATATTCAAAAAATTGAAAGAGAGACACCACCAGTCAATATTATATATCTAGCATAGTTATCCTTTAGATATGAAGGAGAAATAAAGGCTTTCCAAGACAAACAAAAGCTGAAGGAATTTACCACCACAAGACCTGCATTACAAAAAATGTTGAAAGGAGCTCTTCTACTTCAAATAAACAAACAAACACAAAAGTACACAAAACTCCAAGTAAGATGGCAAACAGACAGAAGCAGGAAATTGGTGACTCTATTTCAGCACAGGATATTAAAATGCTGAAATATTTAACATAAAAGTTAAAAGGAAAAAAGCATTGTATAAAAAGCCTATAACTTCTGCAATTTAGAAACCAGTAGTTCAGAAGACTCACCCTTTACTTACAGGCTATGGGTGTAGCTACATGCCCATGTGGCTGGCACAGTAGGCTGGCCCAGCTACAGCATACTCTTTTTCTTGCCCTTCCAACTCAGAGTGTTGGGTTGGGACTTAGAGGGAGGAAAGGGGTCCTTGGGAAGCTTGTGGGGAGAAGTAGAAGTTTTTTTGGGGGGTAGGAAGTGAAAGGGGAACTTGGGTAATCCTGAGTCCCTGACATATCACTACTAGACCATCAAAACTGTTTTATTTCAAACATACAATTGCAATTCCAGATGACAGGTGATTTGGTAGTATGTATACCAAGTATGGTGGAGCTATCGGAGAGGTCATTATCAACTGTACTGAGGAGATCAGAAAATGGAGTCTTGAAAGATGAATATGAAAGGGCAAGGCAGGAGGGACACTGGAGAGGTAAGGAGAAGCAGAGATGGTCCAGACTTTGAGATATTCAGTGCAGATATAGACAAAGGCTGGCATTTTTTCTATCTCCAACAGACCATCCCTGCTTATAATTCCAGCCCCTCGACACAAACCTCCTTTGCCCATCCCTAAGACAGGGTGGCACCATCCATAGTAATCCTGTCCAGCCAGTCACAAAGGTCAAAGCTTCACAAGACCAGGAGGGTGAGCAGCCAAGGAAGAAAAAACACTCCTTGCTTTGTTTTAAATATCTGTGGTTAAGTGTGATGCAGAAGGTACCAAAAGCCAGTCAGCTGAGGATGGTTTCATTCAAATTTAATTTAGAAAGGAGAATGCAGGCATATTGAAGCCTTCAGATTTATTTTGCAAACTATATGAAATTTTAAAGCAGTTTCCAGCTCTGTGCCACCTCTCCAAGGGTTCATTATTCTTTAGGCTGTGATAGGCCATCTACAAATCCTTTCCCCAGACAGCCATTGGGCTGAGTTCAGTAGTGATGTACTAGGTTTGAACAGTGAAGGGGTTGGGAAGATCATTAAATAACATTAACGGCCCAAGGTCAAAGCTGCCAGCCACAGGCAGGACAGCAGCTCCCTGAATTTATACAACAGCAGACTCAGAAATACTAGACATCTGTGGAGAAATTAAGGAGAAGGTGGTGTAGGTGCACAGTTTCTCTCAGCTCCTACAGGAGAGTCTCAAGGGTCATGACATTCAGTCACACTTTTAAGGCTCAGCCTTCCACTGTACGTGTAACCATGTACGTCCGTGTGAAACCAGTTTGTTTCCTACATTAAATTTGAATAAAGTGAATAAGTGCTTTTCTAAAGAAAAGGGAACTTGGAAAGAACAAAAATAATATTTTGGGGTCTATTCCAATTTAAATCTTTTCAACAAAGATAATATTACTATCCGGTAGCTATTATCGGGCTTTATAAATTAACCATTTACCATGCAGCGAATGCATGCCTAAATCTGGAACGGATGATTTCATGAACGTGGTCTTTGAAGAAGCTGAATGAGGCTTTTTCTACTGTTACCTACAACTCTAAAGTCAGTATTAAACCATGAAAATTCAGCTTCCAATACTCTCCAGGACTAAAATGGCACACCCTGGTGAGGCCTACTAGCAATCGTACATATCTGGAAACTACAAAAGAAAAAAAAAGAAAATTCTGGGGGAAAAATCATTACCTATCTAACTAAAGACCTGTTTCCTTGTTTCAGAGAGCATGCTGCTCAGCTAAAGTAGGGTTTATTTCTAGGCTCATCCTGGATTTTCCTGTGTAAGAGGAACAGTGAACATTTGAACATTTTAATTTTGGGGGGATGAGATAATAAAAGAACTTCTGCACAGTGAGCTTGGATAAGAAACTGCACATTGGCATGTTAAACAATCCCACAGCAAGCAGTGATTCTCATCTCCTAATGGAGTCTTCCATTAATTTGTGGCCTACAGCAACAAGACAGCTTCTCCAGATGACCAAGTCTAGGAGGTTAAGAGATTCCTAACAGGAATTCCTGAGTAAAGGAGCTTAAAAGATACGTGACCACAATTCCCCCAGAACTCCCTAGTACATATCTATTCTGCGGCAATGGCAGACTTTCACCTGGTATGAGATAGAGCCCTTGACTTCCACAGGGAAAGCACAGGGAATGCAATTTACATTTGGGGCATTGTTAACTTGGGAGGAGGCATGAGAACCAAATGCTAAATCAGGCTGTATTCAGAGCCCACAATGTGCTGCTGCCAAGCCACGGGAAATACAGAAGAAAGGAAGGTTCATGCTGCCATTACTAACAAACCATTTACCCATACCATGATGGGAAAATTTAGAGTCTTTAAGTGGTACCCTACACGAAATAAAATCAACCATTCATTCACTATGGCAGAAACCATGGGGAGCCTATGAAACAGAGGCTGGGGATTGCTAAGCATGCTCTTAACATTGCATACTCATGCCTTTCACACTATATATCTTATATTTCACACTGTAAACTCATACCATCAAAGGAAAATAGGTAAACAAAGTCTTTAAAATGTAATTTGTAGAAACCAAGAATTATATATAAACCGAATCCCCTGAACACTCAGGGTCTCTGTCTCCTGTCTCCAAAACTTTCTGTCTTTCTGCCCCACTCTTTCTTGTTTCTCTTTGTCCCTCTGTGTACCTCTTACTCCCTGTCTCTGAGAGGAGACCACACTCAGTCCATGGAGCATTATTCCTTCTCTAATAAACTTTTCTTTTGTCTCTAACTCTCTCCTGTACATGAATTCTTTCCTGCACTCAGTTAAGAACCCTCTCTATGATGCAGGACTTGAGTCACCCCATCCCTCCCCTCAAGAAGATTCACCTGTCCTGCATCACTCTTACTTTGGGGCACACCCTCGGGTTCCTCCTCTGCCACACTTACCAATCCAGTCCAAAAGAAAAAGAACAGGAATAACCACGTGCTCTCTATGCACTTACGAGAAATCTGAGATTCCAACACTCTGCCTGGAGGCGGGGGTGGGGTGTCCTCTCTATAGAAAACGTCCAGAAAAATAAGGGAGAGAGTTGAGGAAAAGAAGATGAATAATTGTATGGATCCCAACCTGGAAACTGAACCCAAACTTACTGGAAGACTGCTCAAAGTAATTTTTTTTTTTTTTTTAATGTGGCTTCCTGAAATTTTCATGGAGCTTTGAAACACTTGCTCTGTGTGGAGCAGATGTGAAGTCCCCAGTCACTGAGTCTTCATCCAGAGGTTCACCTGGAGACGATCCTAAGTTAGTCGGCCAGCCTCTCACTCACCTCCACCGCAGCACCTGAGTGAGATCTGAGATCTCCCCACCAGGTGTCTCCAGGAGTCAGTGGCCCCAGGCCAGGGCCTATCCACGAGGATTGTGGGGAGCGGAAGCACCCCAGTGGTGGCAGGCGCATGCAAAAGGAGGTCCCTTCCCAGCGGGCAGGCGCTTGCCAGGTACTCAGTGCCAAGTCATTGAGTCCTGTGTTCCAAGCAGCAGAGAGGCGGGCAGCGACCCGGCACCACGAACTTGGCCTTGGCCTTGGACACCATGCCGAGCAGCCCGCGGGTCCTGGCGTGCACCTGCCCCGCCCAGGTCATTCAGCTGTCAGCAGAGTCCTGCCCTGTCCGGAGGAGGACCCGGACGCTTTCCAGCCTGCCTGCTTCAATCCCGGGATGCCCATTTCTCTGACTGAAAAGTGGAAGTTCCCGACTGACCTCGAGCCCACCCTGGCCCCGCCAAGGCCATGGGCAGATGGCTGGGGGCTCGTTAGCTGGTTAGCCACTGCAAAGAGCAGGAAGTAGAAAGTCTCAGCAAATCCAACCTGAGTGGGGAGGACCGGTATAGTGCTGTATTATCCATTGCGAACAGATAAGTAGTACCCCGTGCCAGAGTCTGCTCTAATTGCTTGGCAAGCATTATTAAATAAGCAACAAGGCAAAAATTATTGTTATCCCTAATAGACAGATGAAAGAAACCAAGGCACAGGACGGCTGTGATGTAACTTGCTCGAAGAGACACTAGCAAACTGTAGATATAGAAATTGAACCTAGACACTCAAGGAGACGCTCCCCAGGTTGTTCTCTGCAAATACTACTGGGTCTCTCATTCAGTTGTCTTTCTACCAAGATGGTGGGAGGAGATCCTGAGAAGTGAGGTGGGATGAAATAATTTTAGGTTCTGCTCTTCTGCCTCTTCATATTGCCTTGGGGCAATCACCATAGAGTTTCACAGTTGAAATGGTAGTAGAATTAAAACAACTGCAGATCGACTCCCCTCTCATTTCATTCTCTACTCCTCCTTCCTCCTATTCCTGGTGCTGCTAGGGTACTGTTTCAATACTGCTTCTCGCTGAGGGTAGAAATCTGGCTGAAAGAATAATCTTCTGTAGTGTCAAAAGATGGAAGTGACAAAGGTGTTTCTCTGGTGCCTGAGACTTTAGTCCAGGCCTCATCATCACCCTCCCACCCAAAATTCATTGAGCCTTCGTAGATGCATATTTATCAATGTAGTCAAAATTCCAGGGGAACATGAATTCACAGGCCAAATAACTAGACAGCTGAGGAGTACGACTACTATAAAAAGACCACAATTGAACAACATATACCTTCCAAAACTGAATTATTAGAGCTGACAGACCAAGATTTTTAAATGACCATGATAAATATATTTTAGAAGATTAGGGATGCCAACAATGACATGAACTGGAAAAAATATCATGAAACTAAAATGAAGAGAAATATTAGGGATGAAAAATATAACAATTGCAATGAATATTCATTGATGCTATTTATTAATGATATGGGATAAATAATAGAATAGATGCAGCTAAAAAAATATTGATTGAAAGAGCAGTTTCAGCAACTCTCTAGAGGCATAAGGAAAAGGTTAAAAAAATAAAATAGGGCAGCTTATTTTAAAATTTTCTAATTAATATTCAGGATTGAACTAAAACAGAAAAAGTGATATAAAAATGGAGAGGAGGAAATATTTGAGACATAATGGAGAGAAATTTTAAGGTTGAAAGAAAGAACTAAACCTCAGATTGAAAGGCAAATCTCAAGCCAAATATACATATTTCAAATACTTATAGCATTTGTTTTAGGAATTTTCTAAAAATCCATTTACTGGAGCACGAGACCAACTACCCAGCTAGCTCTCATCAGGATAACAGCTTCTCCTCAGAACCACAGATTATTCTTCTAGGTTATCACATGACTACCCTTCAAGGCTCACCTCAAACCCTCCCCTTGCTGCATCCACCAGTCCTTAACTACTATATGAAAACTTGCCTAATCTATTCAGCCTCCCTGCATCGAAAAATTCATCTTATACCAGACCCTAAAAAAAACCTATAAATATCCTATTCTTGAAACATCGAATATGTTTATATTCACAAGTTCACAGTAATACTAAGTAAAAATAAAATCTCATTGATTGCGTTAAGAAGATTTTAGGGGACAAACTTTTTATTCCAAAAATTGTTAAGTAAAAGGAGAGAATCAAGCATGTATCCTGCCTCTTCTACCTGAACTATACTTTAGGGTTATCACATAACAGATGAAAGAGGTTTCTCTTTATAGAAGTGTTGTGGCTTATAAGTGTGGACGGAATGATAGAATTTAGAGTATCACAGTTGTCCAAACATCACAAAAAAGGGACAATCAGACATTGGCTTCATCCAGATGAAGAACACATTGCTACCTGTGAAGTAGTCATATCAGAAAAGCCCATCTGAATATGACTACCAAATTATAAGAAATATAAGGAATAGAGGAACATGTCAAATGACATCACAGGGATGCCACCAGTAAAACCAAGAATGAGAGTCTTCAGACAAACGACCTGGTGTTTTAACATCATCATCAGCAACAACAACAGCAAAAAGATTATAAGAAAAAAAGAGAAAGGAAATCCATAAATTAAAAGCGACTTAGGAGATATTTTAACTAATTATTATGTACGAACATTATTTGGATCCAGATTAAACCAACTGGAAAAATAAAAAGAAAGAAGTTCATTCAGAGGACAATCTAGGAAATGTGAATCCTGATTGGATATTTGATGATTTTAAGTAATTACTATTAAAGACTTTGGGGGTCTGATGATGTCATTGGGATTAAGTTTAGAAAGAAGAGTCCTTATCTTTTAAATTTGTACACTGAAAGCTTTACAAAATAATATGCTGTCTGGGATTTGGTTTTTAAAAAAATCTAGGGTAAAGGGAAGTGAGTAGAGGTGTGGGGGAAACAAAATTGACCATCCATTGATAATTGACTCCTCTTAGGAAGTCACTGCTCTAACACTTGTTAGACACATGTACCTGTCATTGAACGTGCTTGCCTTTTCTCCTTTGTTTCTGCCTTTTTAACTCCTCCACCCAACCCCAGCATGAGCACTTAGGCCAGACCCTCTTCATTGCTTGGGAGGTTAAATGCCCATTCACCCTTAGTTGGTAAAACAGCTTTTAGAAAATGCTAGCCTGCCCTGGCTGTGCTCAGAGAACTGGAAGGAGAGAGGCCTGTGTTTTTCTTGTACTTCAGAAGAGCCAGGAGCAAGAGTCACAATTTTGGGGCTGGGCTTCGTGGGAATAGCAAGAATCATGAGAATATTTTTATGGGAAAATGAGACACAGGGATAGTAAAGCCACCATACTCTCTTTCTAAGTGTGATCCTTAGAAGTCAGCTTTTTAAAGCCCTGAGTGACTTTCAGTTTGGTTAAAAAAATTTTTTATTACAAAAGGTTATATATATTAAATTATATTATTTGTGCTATGTAATCTTTTGTATTTATCAAATACTGCATAATAAAATCATATGTAACATATATAACATATTTAAGTTATAAGGCATAATAACATGAATACCCTGAATACCCACCACCCAATTTAAGAACTAAAATATTACCATAAAGTTTCTTATGAACACAACCCCTGCCAAACCTTCAATCTCAGAGATAAACACTGTTCTCAATTTTGTTTATCAATCTCTTGCTTAAATTTATCTCATATTATCCTCTCTCTTAAATAATATAATTTAGTTTGCTTTTTAGGGGATGATATAAAAATGGAGGTTTATGATATAGCATTGTCTGAAACTTTTTTCATGTGTCACAGTTTTTTTCATGCTTGCTTTTAAAATTGAGTTTGATCCTTCATAGACTTAACCAACCAACTGAATCACAGACTTTCTGACCATAATATGGAAGATCAGAACAACTAGATTCTGAAGTTTGCAAACTCTGCTGAAGATAAAACGCTTGCACTGCTAGAGGCTGGCTGCTTGGTCTAATTTGTTGGCTTTCCTTTGCCCATTTCCATTTAGTCAGATTGTAATGTTATTTGCATTAGATTTCTTATTGCCTAGGTTTCTATATGTGTGCAGAGCAAAGCCCTCTTATGAATGACCTAAAGACACTTCCTACTTTCCTTCACCAAGTTTTGTACCCATTTGTAGGACACCTCTGGCCACAGTCTTTTATGTCCACATCAGTCTTCAGAAATCATTTTCTTCTTTCTATGCCTTTTAATGAATAATGAGAGTTCTAACAGCAAAGCCATAGGAAAGCCTTTGGAATGATTCTTTGATGGGGCCGGAGACTGAACAGAAGGAAGTATGTGACCTGATCCCTCTCGTGTGTTCTGAGGAACATAGGTCTTATATTAGTTTCCTAGGGTTACTGCAACAAATTACCACAGATTTGGTGACTTAAAACAATAGAAATTTATTTTCTCATAGTTCTGGAGGCCATCAGTCTGAAATCAAGGTACTGGCAGGGCCACCCCTCAAAGGCTCTGGGAGGGGAGAATTCATACTGCTCCTTGGCTTCTGACTGCATCTCATCAGTCCTTGTCTCCAGCCTCACATGGCCTTATCTTCTGTGGTTGCCATGTGTCTTCTTTTCTGTCTCTCATAAGGACACCAATTGGTGGATTTAGGGCCCACCCTAATTAATCCAGGATGATCTCATCTCAAGACCCTTACTTTAATTACCTTATTCTTTAAAAAGTCACATTCTGAGGTTCCAGGTAGATGTATCTGGGGGCATTATTTACCCCACTAGAGACCTGCATATGCTACTTGAAGAAAAAGCCCTGTGGTTAGATATATTTTAAACATATTGTTCTCTATACCTGTCTCAGAGCATCACACTGTTCATCAGTATATTAGAGACAGGATCACACTGTGTGTGTGTATGTGTTAACTGTTAACACTGTTTTGGGAAGCACTGTTAGGAACTATACATTTTTGGAGTACATGGTTAACTTAATGTGTTGAAATGGGCTAGGTCTTAGATATACTGAGTTGAGTAGTCTCCAAGTCACTTGCGAAGCCCTCCTCCCCCATGCATAGCTGATGTGGTCAGTGCTACCTCAAATTTCATAGAAAAGAAAGCCTTTAAGCCCACACTGAAGGAAAACTTACAATACGAATGGCCTTGTGAGAGGGCACTAGTAATATCTCCATACTAAGACATGAATGACTAATACCAGCTTCTTTTCTCATTGAAGATCTTGATAAAGGGAGGAAGAGACCTATACCTCCAGGTCACCAGGGCTTCTGAGGACCAAGGGCGGCATGAAAGGGCAGGACAGAAGCCCAAAAGTCAAACTTCAGGCTTTTTTTACCTTCTCAGGGCCGATGCTTTTTACTGTACAATTAAATACATTTTATGACTGGACGTGCTCATCTGTTTAACCTGAAATGCAAGACTACATATGCATTTTGACACCAATAACTGATAAATTAAGATTCCATCTATTTTTGCTTCTTGCCAGATATCTGATATAAATATCATAATTTTTAATAGGTACGAGTGTAAACTTCTAGAGGGCAGATTAAATTTGATTTTTAAAATTGTGTTGTATTTGATTACTTGTAACTTTTTCTCTCTTCTCAATTCAACAAGTAACCTGTTGATTTGAATTAAATGTTGTAATGTTGTAAAAACAGAAAAATAACCACAAACACAAATGTCCTCTTTCATTTTAAAATAAAAATTTTTAAATTCTTAGATGCAAATCTTTTGAGGGAGAAATATTCCTATTTTTCCTGAATTTTTATCAATCCAACAATTTTATCTTTTTCTGTTTTGAATTGGGGGAAGAGGAAAAGGAAAAGAGAGTAAGAGAAAAGAGAAGAGGGGAGGAGACATGGTATGAATGGAGAAAGAGCAATGAAACTTAATTGCCAGCTATAGGATATTAGGCAAATCTCCTTTCTCTCTGGGTCTCTTTGTAAAGTAAGAGAGGAGAGCCAGGTTCTTCTATGTCTCCTTCTAGCTCTGAAATTCGAAAATTACATGGCACAGGTATGGAAGCTAAAAACCCAACCTAAGTAAAAAGAAGCAAATGCTAGAGATGGACAGAAATAAGTGAAATAGAAATGAAAACATAATAGAGACGATCAATAAAAACAAAAGTTTATTCTTTGAGAAGACTGAAAAGAGAAAAAAGGCAAGCCTATGCAAGACAGATCTGTCAAATAGGTTGGAGACAAAATATGCAAAATACCTGGCACATAATAAGAGGTAGATAATAATGACGCAAAGATTGGTCACGTGACACCACTTCCGTACTTCACTTTTTTTTTCTCTCCTGTCTTCCTTAGTGTAATAATCAATTTTCAGTGTAAACAATAAAGTAGAAACATTTATAGAGCATATAGACCTGAGACCCAGCTGTATAGGCCAGTTCTTAGAACAGGTTAACTGTATCCTGCTTAACGTTGTCAAATAGATAGATTGAAAAGGCAGCCAAGCCATGAGAAACTTCTGCTTAGACAAACAGCCTTTGTACCCGTGGGAATCGAGGAGGGGGGACCTGTGAGTAATCGAAAAGGGGGGGCAATCGGGGAGGATAAGGGGGTATATAAGGGTAATAAAAACTAGGTTCGGGGCTCTTGCCTTAATCACTGCTGCGACAGTGGAGGTTTGAGCCCAGATTCGAATCTGTAATAAATTTTTTTTTTGATTTGGCTATTTGGCTTCTGTGTCAGTGCTCTCTGGGAAACTTGCACTATAACATTTGGAGGCCCCAGCGAGATTTCGAGAGTCTCTCCCCGGCCCTTTTTCTTTTTCTGTGCCGGGCCGGAAAGATCCCACTAAATTCTAAAATTGTCCTACAACGCCGGCACCGGAGACTTCAACCTACATCTCCCCTTGGTAAGTTGGGCCCAACGTCTTGTTTGTCTAGTTGGTACACCTTTGTTAGTAGACTTTCGGAAGGCGGGACGCCACTAAACTTCCAGTCCATGACCAAGACAGTGACGACTGTCGTGGTCTCAATAATCGGGGGGTCTTTCCGTTGAAAAAGTCTCTCTCCGATCTTGGTTGGTAATCTAAAGTGTGGTCTTGAATTGTGTGGCGCCTGTTTGTTGATCTTTGTTGGTGTTTAGTGTTGTATGTCTATAACCTCACCAAAAATTATGAGAGGTAGTCAATCAACTCCTGTTAGTCCCCTTGATTGTCTAATAAAAAATTTCTCTGACTTCTCCAAGCGGGCTGGCGACTACGGAGTTTCCGTAGATGCCTTCACCCTCCGGAGACTCTGTGAATTAGAGTAGCCAAATTTTAGGGTTAATTGGCCGAACACGAGAACTTTCAATTTAAGTCCGTGCTAGGGGGTCCGGCGGGTTGTCTACAGTAAGCCCGGCCACCCTGACCAAATTCCTATATAGATATTTAGATTGGCATCATCTCTGATAAGCCAAAATATCTTCAGTCTTGTCAAAGTGGCAAGCCACAAAAATCAAGCCGACACGACACGGTTCTAGTAACAAAAACTAGAGCCAGGGCGGGGACGGCCGGCTCCAGCCCATCAGCCCCTGCCGCTCTCGAGACTGAGGATGATCCCCTCCTTGATCCACTCCAGCCACCCCCCTACGCTCCTCAGAACCACGTGAGGCCGCCAGCCCGGGTAAGTCCTGTTGTTTCTCCAGATTCGTCTACAGGTGGAGCCGGTTGGCCCCTCAGTCCAGCTAACCCCTTTAACCCTTTCACCCCTCCTCACACCAGGTCAGGACTTCAGTACAACAAAAACCCCCCTGCACCTGCAGCCGTTCTGCCCTTGAGGGAGGTTGGGGAAAAAAGACCTGAGGGGCTTCCCCTACGCGCCTATGTTCCATTCACCACATCTGATCTCATAATTAGAAAAACCAGAATCCCCCATTTTCTGAAGACCCCCAAGGTCTGATCACGCTTTTAGAGTCAGTTTTCTACCCACCAGCCCACTTGAAATGATTGTCAACAACTTTTAGAAACCCTGTTCACAACCGAGGAAAAAAAGAGAATTAAAGTAAAGAAAAAAAAACAAGTTTTAGATGCTAGGGGAGAACCCTCTACGGACGCGGGTCTCGTCGACACTGTTTTTCCTCTCTCTCGTCCAAATTAGAATCCAAATTCATCTAGTGGGAGGGAGGCATTAGATCGTTACCGCCAAGTTCTCTTGAGAGGTATACAGGCTGCTGCCCGCAAGCCCACAAATCTATCTAAGGTGACCGAGACCAGACAAAGGCCTACTGAGAGTCCGGTAACAAATGCTCCGGCCAATCAAACAGCCCTAGTGGTCTAGTTTGTTGCCCAGTCAGCCCCTGACATTAGACAAAAATTACAAAAGTTAGAAGACTTTGAGGGAAAGTCACTCTCGGAGCTCCTGGCCATAGCCCAAAAAGTTTTTGAGAGCCGTGAAGACCCCTCACAGGCTTTGTTATTAGCCATGGAGAGACAAAGAAGAGGAGTAGGGAGAAGACGACCACATCAGAGAGAGTCTGCTCCGCTCCCCTCCTAAACGGTGGCTGTCAAATGCTCAAGTGACTTTCCACCCGACTGCGGCTCTAAACCCAGCCACTCTCCTACCTGAATCAGACTCCGACCAGATACTACATGACTGTGGAAAAATTCTAACAACTCTTACTTCTCTTCGGCCGGACCTAACTGACATCCCGCTCACAGACGCTGAAGCTACACTCTACACTGACGGCAACAACTTCATAGAAGGCGGAGTCCGGTACGCTAGAGCAGCGGTTGTCTCCCAAGATAAGATAATCTGGGCCCAAACTCTCAGACATGGAACGTCCGCCCAACGAGCTGAGCTTATTGCCCTCACCCAGGCTCTGCGGTAGGGAAGGGGGAAGAAAATCAACGTCTATACAGACAGCAAGTATACATTTGCCACCGTACATGTTCATAGAGCTTTATACAAAAAACGGGGCCTCCTTACAGCAGGCGGAAGGGACATTAAAAATGCTACAGAAATTCTAGATCTCCTAACATCCATTTGGGGGCCAGTTTCAGTCGCTATAATACACTGTCGGGGACATCAAAAGGACAATTCAGATATTGCCAGAAGAAATAAGTTTGCTGACCAAAGTACACGCGAAGTGACAAAAAGACCAGTAGGGCCAATACAGATCTTGCCCATCTGCGAGGCTGAAGCCTCACTTCCCCAAAGCCCTCACTATAGCCAAGAAGAATTAGAATTCAACAAAAAGCTAAAAAGTAAAGAGAAAGAAAAAAGTTAGATCAGACTCCCCGACAATCGAGTCCTGTTACCACAGGCTCTAGGAAAAAAAGTCGCTGAACAGACCCATCGAAATACTCATCTAGGTAGAACTAAATTAACAGAACTTTTGAGACCAGCTTACTTTATAAAAGGACTCCATTCCATTACTAAAGACATTGCTGATCGATGTGTTACTTGTGCCAAGGTGAATACAAACCCCCTCAGAGTCTCTAAGCCTGGTGTTCGGTTCCGGGGGTCGACGCCGAAAAAACACTGGGAGGTCGATTTTACTGAATTGCCTGTCACCAGAGGAAGGTACAAGTACCTGCTAGTTTTTATTGATACCTTCTCGGGCTGGCCAGAAACATTCCCCTCCAGATCTGAAACAGCTTCAATAGTAGCTAAACAACTAGTCTCTAAAATTATCCCTCGGTTTGGCCTACCGATATATATGGGGTCCGACAATAGCCCAGCGTTCATCGCTCAGGTCACCCAACAATTGACATCTATACTTAAGATAAAATAGAAGCTACATTACAACTATCGGCCACAGAGCTCAGGACAGGTAGAGAGGATGAATTGGACTCTAAAAAAATTCCTATCAAAACTAAAATTAAAAACTGACGGTGACTGGGTAAGCCTTCTCCCCTTCGCCCTCTTGCGGGCCAGGTGTACCCCCTATGTTAAGTCCTTCACCCCTTATGAAATTATGTTTAGACAGCCTCCGCCGCTTGTTCCCAGGGTTAAAGAAGAACAATTACAACACATCAAAAATACTAACATCCTTAAGTCTCTACAGGTACTCCAGATTATGCGAGGACATATCCATGACGTTGTCCGGGAACACCGAGCCCATGATCCTACTAGCTCTCCCCAGAGCCCCCTCGCAGCTCCGGAAGAACTAGTGTGGGTTAAAAAATTACAACCTGAGCCATTAAGTGCCAGATGAGATGGGCCATATATTGTAATTTTAAGTACCCCAACTGCTATTAAAGTTACAGAAAAACAACATTGACTGTCTAACCGCTCACTAAATATCTCTCTTCTGCCACTCCCGAAGAGGCGATATACAAGTGGGGTCACAAGCCCACACTAACCCTTAGAGATCTACAGAGACAGGGACTTTGTATCCAGTCCTCGGGATACAACCTCGACTCCTCCTCCTACTCACATGTCTACACTAAAGACATCCAGATACCACCAGACTCTACTTTGTCTTGGGACAAAGACGACGATAAAAATCATCATCTCTGTGTTCTAACTCACATTGTTCCACAGGTCTACTACTATTCTAGAGAAAGAGGACGTGAACATCTCGCCCTAGCCCCGTACCGACATAGAGTTCCTCGGGCCCCTGTCCTAATTCCCTTACTCCTAGGCATTGGGGTAGCCGGGTCAACAACAATCGGTACCTCAGAGCTTGTCAAAAAGTCTCAAGACTTCCATGAGCTTAACAGACAAATTGATGTAGACTTAAGAACCTTAGAAAGTACTGTCCACCAGCTTAACTCCTCGCTCAATTCCCTTACAGAAGTAGTCCTCCAAAACCGGCGAGGGCTCGATTTACTCTTTCTCAAACAGGGTGGCCTCTGTCTTGCCTTAAAAGAAACTTGCTGTTTTTATACTAATCATTCAAGAGTCATCCGTGAGAGCCTCAGCCAACTCCATAAGAGACTAGAGGATCAAAAGAAGGAGGGGGCCCAAAAAAATAACTGATATGAAAATTTATTTTCCTAGTCTCCATGGCTGACCACCTTAGTCAACACAACAGTAGGGCCCCTCCTCCTAGAATTTATTTTCCTGGTCTCCATGGCTGACCACCTTAGTCAACACAACAGTAGGGCCCCTCCTCCTCCTCTTACTCACTCTCACCTTTGGGCCTTGCCTTTTTAAGGCCATTGTTAAATTAGTTCAATCTCACATTCAGACCCTAAAAATTTTCCTCATTAAGTCTCAATATAAAAACTTTACCTTAAAAGATAAAGATATTTTACAGGCTGAGAAATCAATGATTTAAATCCCCAAAAAGACCAGTAGGGAATGTAATAATCAATTTTCAGTGCAAACAATAAAGTAGAAACATTTATAGAGCATATAGACCTGAGACCCAGCTGCATAGGCCAGTTCCCAGAACAGGTTAACTGTATCCTGCTTAACGCTGTCAAATAGATAGATTGAAAAGGCAGCCAAGCCATGAGAAACTTCCGCTTAGACAAACAGCCTTTGTACCTGTGGGAATCGAGGAGGGGGGACCTGTGGGAATCGGAGAGGGGGGACCTTTGAGTAACCGAAAAGGGGGGGCAACCGGGGAG
>CM053502.1:61361938-61467412 GCA_028627145.1 Eidolon dupreanum | reverse complement strand
GGGGCCGGACTACGGCACAATGGTGGCTGCCTTTCCAGCCCTCTTTCTGACTCCAGGTAATGGAGACTTTTTCAGAATGAATCCCCGTGAGCCTCAGACCCACTGCCGATGTCCTGGGTGAGTGTCTTCAGGCCAGAAAACCTTTGTGCAGGTCCTTCAAAGGGACGTCTAGGGGTTCAGTCACCTTCTATCTCACCCAGACGGCCAGAATCCCCTCTAGTTTCTACAGTCAGAGTTATTGGAATCTCCTCTTTCCTGGGCTAGGACCCTGGGTTTGGGAGCCCCCAGATGTGACCAGGACCCCCTCTCCTTCAGGAGAGCCTCTGCAGCCTCGTTCTCCCTCCCAGTGATCCTCCACCACCTGTGGGTGCAGGTCTAGCTGGAGTCGGAACTTTGCCCCTCCTACCAGCTTTCATGTGGCTCCTTTATTATCAGAAGTTGATGTTACGATCAGGAGGACTTCAGGTGATTCTCCACGTTGATTATTTTATAATTTGGTTGTAATTTCAATGCAGTCCTGGGAGGAGACTCACCCTGCTTTTACCTAGTCTGCCATCTTCCCCCTTAGTCTTCGGATATAAGTTTTAATATTTGTCAAATTTCTAGAAGATGAAGAACAAGCTTCCAAGTAATAGGAAGAAAACCATAATGGAAAATTCTTGACTGCAGAACATAAGTTAATGTAAAATAATCTGAATATAAAATTAAATAGAAGATTGTTATATTTGCTGCAAAGAGTTTCTAAAAAGCTTAGTATCTTTATTCTAGGGTATGATCATAAAGATTGTAGGAGAAAACAGTAGAAAAATGGTCAAAGGAAAGAACTGATGAATTCACCAAGGAAGAAACACAAACACAGAAATAAATAAACATATGGAAAAATGCCAGCTCCTGCTATGAAAATGAAAGTAACAGTGATTAGCACTCACCGATATAAACATTTTTTTGCTAGTTTGTTTTTATTTGTTTTAATTATGGCCTCCTCCATGAACATTTTCTATACGTTGGTACAGTATGTTTTACTATTCAATTACCCTAAATCTTCTTAAAAAAATATGGAACGCTTTGTGAATTTGAGTGTCATTCTTGTGCGGGGGCCATGCTAATCTCCTCTGTATCGTTCCAATTTTAGTATATATGTTGCGGAAGCAAGCACTAATTATTTTAAATATACACATTTTAAAATAAAATAATGGAGAGGGCGAGATATAATAGGTATGCTCACACTTAGAAGACATTGGTTTGTGATTATCTTTTCAACGTGATGCGTCTTCTAATATCTCCTTTCTCCTTCTTCGCATAGACCACTAGAAAGCACTCTTATTTTGGCTCATTCCTGAAAAGATACCTCAGCATAGCCCCCAGATGACGTACAGCATAATAATTAAGAGCTCAAATTCTGAATTTGATTGTCTACTCTGTCCCTTACTGGTTTTGTGAGATTAAGTAAGTTGCTAACTTTCTAGGCCTCTGTTTTCTTATGTGTAAATTGGGCGTAATGGTACCTTCCTCTTTGCCATGGGAATTAAATGAGATCGTATATGATAGCATTGAGACAGTGCCTAATACACATAAGTATTCAGTAAATGCTAGTTGTTACTTCTTTCCTCCCTTCACCCTAACTTCCCCACTTTTAAAAATATATTTTTAGCTGTGTTTGCTTTTGTATACTGCTTCAAATTCTTTTTAGAACAAGGCAACATATAAATTAATCATCTATCTTAACAGTACCTTCTTAAACAGTTGTATCAATTTATGACGCCAGCGCCAATGCAGGAGAATAGAAGAGGCCAGTTGTGATATGCCAATATTGACCCTAAGACTTAAAATACTCATTACCTTTCACACAGTAATTTCATATTTTGACTCTACATATGAAAAAGCTGAAACAATTTTATATACATAGAAAGCTCATTTATAAAATTTTTTTAGTTCTATTTATAATAGCTAAAATTTAAAAACATTCTTAATGTCCTTTAAAAGTAAAATGGTAAATTTTTTATTCAGAAAAAGTTTATGCAGTCATTAACATACTGTTTTTGAAAATTATGGTAAATGTATATGATATAATATCAAGAGGGAAAAGCAACTTACTTGTATCTGTAATATGACTACAGCAATTTATGATAATCTATAAAGAAAAAGACTCAAAGGAAATATACCAGCATGTTAATAATGGATCTTGTGTGGAGAAACAGGGGATGATTTTTAAATACATTTTTCCATGTGTTTCTGTAATCCCCGGTTTTCTTTAACAATGAATCCCCCCACCCACACGCCAAGCCATTTAAGGTCACTATTCACAACTCTTGGATAAACATAAAGGATGGCTCAGTATGAACTGTTTTCTTTAGACAGGATGTCATCATTTTTACATCAGAAATGCAGTTGCCTTTGGGATAGGGAAGAAGCTTTGGGGAGCTGCATAATGGGGCCATTTAATCTAGATTTCTGTCAGCGGCTTCTCTTGGACTGATAAAATGAAGGAAAGCAGAACACTTTTAGAGAAGAAGGCGGGGAAGCAGATTCTTTGTACCAGTCTCAGAAATTACACAAATTCCAAAACCAAGGAAATGGAATTCCAGAGCAGAATTCATTACCTGATTGGGAGGGGGAAAAATCCTCAAACGTTATCTTTTTAAAATAGTCAGCAAAATCCAATTAAAACATTACTGTCATTCTTGTTTAGAATTTTTATTTTTTAGCCTAAAGACACCAAATTAAAGACTTTTTAGAACCTGAAGATAGAATTGTGTACTTTTAATTTTTATGTTGTGTATTATCTGATAAAATTTAAGCATACAAAATGTAGAAGTTGACAAATAAAATTCATTAGCAACCCCAGCACCTAGAGAATGACCGCTGATAGTTGGGATTTATGATGTGAAATTTCTCATTCTTTCCGGTATAAATAGAGCTAACATTTCTTGAGTGATTACCAAGTGCTTGGCACTGCCTAGAGAATTTTACATGTTAACTAAATTAATCTCACAGCAACCTTCTGAAGTACATACACTACTTATCCTCATTGCATCGGCAAAGTTCAGCTTCTTGTCCAAGACCATGCAGCTGGGAAGTTAGAGCCAAGACTTGCAATCCAGACGTTCTGGCTCCGAGTCTGTGCACTTAACTTTTCTCTCCATGGCTTCAGTATATTCATAAATACATATTTACTGAAGTGGGGTTATACATCACTGTCTTATAACCTGCTTTTTCTTTTTAATGTAGTATCTGAATATCATTCCAAGTTAATAGAGATAAATCTACTTTAGTATTTTTAATGGCTACATCATGTTTTATTTCATGGGTATCTCACAATGTATTTAACCATAACCCATATGGTTGGAAAGTTAAATTTTTTCCACTATTGTAAACAGCAACAGAATGCACATCCTTACATGCAAATGTGCATTTGAGATGACTTCATTAGTATAAATTCTTAGAAAAGGAGCACTTGGGTCAAAGTGAAGATTATTCAGGCTTTAAATGCCCATTGCCAAAAGACCCTTAAGAAAAGTTGTGCCATTTAAATTCCCTCTGGCAGGACAGGAGAGTGCTTATTTCCCCCCTCTTTAATTCCCACCCCCTACTTCCACCCCTGATCTATGGATGTTGCCATTTCCCCTTAAGAACTGGATCTCTGAAGGCAGAGTGTCTCCTCCCACACGCTGGCTCACAGAGTGCACCTGAGTTCTGTCTCACCAGGGGGCTTCCAGGGTATCTGGGGGCCT
Organism: Eidolon dupreanum; assembly: GCA_028627145.1. Taxonomy (NCBI): domain Eukaryota; kingdom Metazoa; phylum Chordata; class Mammalia; order Chiroptera; family Pteropodidae; genus Eidolon; species Eidolon dupreanum. The sequence continues at coordinate 61,463,681 of CM053502.1, read as the reverse complement.
GATGCAAACCCCTGGTGCAATCTGTGGCTCCACCTGGGGAGCCACCTGGGGCGTGAACCCAGTACCTTCTGCGTGTAAAGCAGACATGCTAACCACTACACAATGAAGCCACCCCCAAGAGAGTGCTTTTCTCTAGAGATTTTTTCTGACTTTTGCACCTTGACTTACTGTATATAAATACATTTTATATAGCAATTCAGTATACATACACATTAAACAAAGTCCACTACTTTCCTGACAATGCAATGACCTCTTTTTCTCTCCTCTCCTCTCCTTTTAATTTCTTTTTTAATGCTTTCTTAAATGCCCCATATGGCCCACTAATTACATAATCCACAAATGAGAGGTAAATCAGTTTGATAAAATGCTATGTCAGTGCTTGAATATTAACATTCTTTTAGTATTTGCCTGTCTGATAACCTGAGAAAATGACAAGTCGTTGCTTTTGTCTTAATTTTTTAAATTACTTGAGAGGCCAAACATTTTGGAAAATCATGTTTTTGGAGAAAGTAAACTATAATTCATTGTTTCTCATCTTCCAGTGCACGTTAGAACTTTTAAAAAATCCTTTAATTAATTGCCAGACCAAATAACCTCTAGAGATTGGGCCCAGGTATCAACATTTGTGAGCAAAGCTGAGAACAAGTGCTGTAGATAGTAAATTAAAGATCTGTGTGATGGTGTCGTTTATGACATACCCAGATCGTCACTTTATAAGACTGTATTTGGTTTGATGTTCCCTTGAATTTGATATTTATTTTTAAATTTACCTGACAGGTATTTAAACAAACAAATCATTAACTTTCTAGAATTTTTTGTTCAATTGTAAGAGTTCTGATATAATAAGCATGTCATTTCCAAGGGCCACTCTTTATTCAAATTTAAGTCCTCTAACATTTTTTGCAAGCCTACTATGTGCAAAGCATAGTGCCAGACCTGTGGGGTTAGAAGATTCAACATGTAATAGGTACTCTAACCTATGCATACAAGAAACTATCATACCAGGAAGAAAATGATAATTTCATAATCATACAATCTTAGAAATAAGACCACTAAAAAGCTATGTTACCAATATCCTCATAATATAGTTCATTTATTACAATTTTTATTATTTACATCAAAAAGCAACCAGAAAATTTAGGGACTCTTAACTGGATTTGAATAGCCTGTTTGCCTTTAAATATGACATATTTTTAAAATATCATAGCCATCTGAAGGTATGGCTTAACTCCATCTTAAGTATGGAGTTAAAGAAGGGTTCTAATTTTGGCTTATCAGCTGTCAGCTGCACAAATCAGTTATTCTTACTTAAGTCTGATTTGATGGTGAATTAAGGCAGTGAAACTCATGGGAGAGAGTTTAGATTCTCATGAATAAAATCACATTGTGGGAAAACCGAGGTGCTGTTTAGTATTTCAGAGTTTCACCAGATAGAGAATTCCAATTGCTTACTGGATAGTCCACCTAGGTGGCCTTCTGGGACCTCGAATTGACTGCATCTTCCCCAAGAGTTCTTAGCTCCCTTCTGTTTGTTCCCCAAGCCCATCTTCTGTCCTCTAATTGAGTCAGAGTGGACAATTCTGTCCTTTTCAGTAAGACAGAGGTTACTTTACATCTCTGATGCTGTCTTTTTATTCAAGGGAGGCTCTCAGAGGGCCACTAGGATCAGCTTCTGGCCACAGGACTGTCCTGGAGAAGCTAAGACAGCAGAGTAATGTGTCTACAGCAGTTGTCCTCGTGAGGGCTGGCACAGGAGAGAGATGTGTACAGATTCCAGGTGACTAAAAGGAGCTGTGGTTGAAGTTGTAGGGGGTCATCCATGCCCTCTCATGGCATCTGTCTTTAGTCTGCTCTTGGCCATTCATGGCAATTCCCAAGTCTCCAGGTTCCTCTACTACAACTCCTTAAGAAGTTTACTGTAGTAGGAAAAGCTTTATCCTTGAGCAAGTTTCTTAACCTTTCTATTCCTAGTTAACTCACCTATAAAAACCAGGTACATGACTGCCCTTTAGAAGGAGTTGGCTCTCGTGGCCAGGATCAGACCCCTTCCACACAGCCAGCTGGGCAAGTGCTTGAGATCTCAGATGATCAAGCTGCGTGCCCACTCAGGGGCCTGGGGTATGGTGAGTGGGTACAAGTTCACTCCTGGCCTCTGCAATTTTTTTTTGCAGTGTAAAATGTTCACCCTTCAGGAAGAGGTGGAGCAGAATACTTATGGATTCAGTCCAATGATGGAACGGCTGTTTAGTTTTTACCTGTTCTCCACTTACTTTGGGAGAGGAGATTACCAGTCATTCAGGGAAAGAACCAAAAGCCCAACAGTCTTCGAGGCTCAGATTATTGGAGTATGGATTTTCCTCTTGTTGGCCATAGTCACCAGAGGTCAGTGATCAAATCATCAAACCCAGACATTAGGTTTTTAGAAATGTAAAATGAAAAACAAGGGAGAGCTGCATCCTGTTGGGTCACATCCTGTTCACGAAGGCAGGAAGTGGGGCAGCAGACTAAGATGGTTAGAAAAACATGACGCTTATGAGGCATTTGCATGCTATGTGTGTATGTTTGTTAAGGTGTACATTTTTTAAGACACTGTGAATCAAAGCTCATATATCATGCATTTGAAAATTCTCAAGCTTCTTGTGAAATAAAACCAGCTAAAAGTCAACTCTCTGTTATATGACTGTTCTTGATATGTAATCATGTGAATCTGAGAAATAGAAAAATATCCTATTTGCCATTTGAAAACTACTCACAAGCTCATGGAGAGTTTCCTCTAGGAATAGTAATGTAATGTAGGAAATTTTGCAATGGCAGTCCTAGGGAGTGTGAGATTATGAATCTCATCAAGAAATAGAAATGTTGTCACCTCTCTCAAAGGGAAGGATGGATTGTCTCAGCCATGGGCAGCCTGTAATGCTTTACCTGAGAGACATCAGGCTTGCATAGAATTGCCAGTACAGAGTGCTTCCCACTCAAAGCGCAGCTTGTCTTTCCTCATTCAGCTGCCTCAGCTGTCAAAAGAACTTCTTGGACTCATGCATGGCAAAGTCCCTTCTGGTCTTTTCTCTTCACCTTCACTTATTTACTTTCTTCTCCTTCTCTTGCATGTGTTTCAGGCAGAATGATGGTCTGATGTCACACAGTGCTTTTATCCTGCTTTGCATGAGGGTGGGATTAAGGAGAAAGCATTGTCATCTCTTGGGTTTTATGGTGATAATTAGCATCATTCTAAGAGGCCCCTTCCACCTCTGGATTATCTAATAACTCAGGACTACAGTACTTCTAAGGTAAGTCAAGCATTCAGGGCAAGGATGCTCAAACTTTTGGACTGCTGGTCCCAAGGATCTGTCTTTAAGATTTAAAATCCATGTGTTTTGCAATCAGCACTCAATGGTTCGCCTTTCTTCTTGGATTTTTTTTTTTTTGGTCTGTAGTAAGTAATTGTGCTAGAAATGGGCCACAATTACTAGGAAATCATCTCTCGGGAATATTCATGTATCATGGAACTAGATGGGAAGGAACCTTCTAGGAAGGTAGGCCTACTATAGAAAGACTTCACCTATTATCCAGTGATTTCAGATTTTAGCATTTAGAAAGATAGAAAGAAAGAAAAGGAAAGAATAATATTGACTGTGCTAAGATCAATGCATGGGTAGTATAGTTTTTAATTCTAAAATTTTTAAGTAATAAAAATCTAACACAAATATCTCATATAATTTTATCCCAAAATAAAATTTTTATTTGTCCATGTGCTGTTCTAGTTCTTGTGATATACAATTTTAATTTATTTACAGTATCACAATGAATATTGTTGATTTTCACCTAAATTCATATATAAGATGCTTTTTAAGAAAAAAAATGACAATTAGATTTGTTTTTTGGTGCTCATGGAAAGAGCAGCAGAATGACTACAGTAAAGTTGTAGGTTTCCTTTCTGGCTTTGCCCATAGGGCTTTCAACATTTCAGTGTTTCAGCTCGACCTATGAAAACTGAGAGCTTAGGACAAATCACCTTACAAGTATATTTGGTGAGAAAATAACTGGTGTGTGATTTCAGAATTACCAAGATGGAAAAATATGGTATTAAATGCTGTAATACTTAGAGGACCTCAATATCTGGACAGGTCACCGGGCGAAACTCCCTTTTTCTGTTGTTCCTATCCTTTCACTTCTTATTTTTCTTTGTTCTTTTCACTGTTCCCAGCCCGTGCTTCCTCAAAATCTTGTGTAAATCTAAATGTGAGGATCCTACTTGCTAATCCCTGTGGTGTTTGTTGGATGACGGGCAATGTGCTAAGATCTTTACTCACACATCTTATTTAATCCTACTCTTTGATGAGGTGTGTACTATCATTCCCACTTTACAGATGATGAAACTGACTTGCTAGTAATTAAGTATCTTGCTAGAGAGCAGTTGGTAAGTGATGGAGAGCTACTGTTCCCACACACATCTTTTCCATTAGATCCTTCTAATTATACATCTGGCTCCTTCAAAACACCACGCTGCCTTTTAATATGGAGCCTAGGACAGAAATATCATTTTAAAAAGGAATGCTTTAGAGTCAGCTGCTTAGTCTGTGAATGATATGATCTCTTTCTCTCTCTCTCTCACTTTATTTTCCTTTTGTTTTTGTATCTTGAATTTACTGTCATTGCCTTCTACAAGCTGGGGACATTTATTTTCAGAAATAATTGGTTAGAGAATGTGGTTTTATGTAATAGGAAACAGTGTTTCAGAAACGTAAACTGAAGGAAAAGAAAATCAGAGTGATTTTCCAGATGTCTCAGTTCCTTTTTTTTTTCTTCTTTGGTAAACTATTCAGTTGGTTCCATTCAGAATACAAATTTAACCACCTGGAGGTAAAAATAACTTCTTTTATAGTTTTATCTCATATAGCAACAACATATCGTGCTTTTTCATGGAAAGATCTATGTTTAGAAGGAATACAAGTCACCCTCAGCCCCATGAGTAATATCTGTTTGGCAAGATGATGCTTACGGTAGATAATCACTCTAAGTCCTTCTTTGGAAGGCTTACAAATTTTTATTACACAATCTGTACGTGTTATTTTGTGATGCATGAGACCTCATTTAATAATAATAATAATAAAAAAACCCCAAAGGATATATGTGTAGAGCTTTGGGAATTCCTTTTACATCTTGTATAATGACTCACAATTTAAATGTACCAAGCTGGGTAAAGGAAGCATCTTTCTATCATTGTTTCACAAAAATAAAAACCGTAAACCTAAAATGGAAACTGGAGACCTCTGCATGCTCTTCTGCCCTCCCCTGGGCAAAAGGTGGCACCTGTGGAGAGTATTTGAAGTTTATAAAATGAAGCGACTGGCAAGTCATAAATGGGATGACCCTGGGAGATGGGAGGGAACCATTTTCTTTCTGATGCTTAAATTCATGATGTTTACTTTTAATTTTTGCTTTAATTCTCCTCAGCTTCTGAAGTCCAGTCATCTAACTCAAACACAGTTAGAACTGATTCCCTACTCCATTTGAAGTATACAAATGGCTAAACAAAATAGAAAAAAAAATGGGACATAAAATTCCAAACTTTGAGCATCATAGTTTCCTGGAATTAGATAGATAAACACCAGGGAAATTATAGGAACAATTCCTGAGTTAGGAGAGTAGTCTCTTTCACCTCTGAGATTATTTTATTTTATGATTTTTTACTCTTGTAGGTCTGATAAGTTTCTACTGGGAGATAATTTTTTAACCACCTAGACTCCCAGAGAGATTGACCAAAATAATCTGAACAAAAGCTCAGTAGCAGACATTCTTCTTTCAAGAGAAGCAGTGCTAATAGTAACTGGGAGGAACTGGTGACCTCTTAATGAAAAACAAATTTAAATATATAACTATTGTTATTTTCGTTGGAGAAATAATCATTATCTTGATGTAAAAGTTGTATTTCATCTAAAAACCCACTATTTGTAAATAGAGCCATGGGTTTTCTGCTACTAAATTTGGGCAACTCTTCCCAGAATTGTGTATTTTGTTCTAAATTTCATTGCACAAACTGATAGTTCGTTCAAATTTCATCCAACTGTCTTATTTTGAAGTGGTAACTTAATCAACAGTTCAATTAAGTTTAAATGTATAGATATAGAAAGAGATTATAAACATAATTTGATGTGAGTTTTATATTTTGTGAAAATTTTAAAAAAAATTAAATCACTCATAGAACTTTCTAGGAATGAGAGATCTGCAAAATATGGTCAAATAAGCCAGTTAGAGTTACTCAGGGTTTCTAAGATCCTAGAACTCAGATCCTGGGTGGCATCGGATCCAGAAGGCTTATAGAATGCACTCCAGATAGTGGCTTCACAATTAACTTAATTTCATCTCTACATTAATGGGAGTAAAATTTAACACAATTAGAAATTTAAAGTCTTCTGATGGGTTTTTTAGTATTTAAAATGCAGTATTCATGGCTCCAAATAATCGTTGCTATAGATTTAGAGGCAAAATGATATATAAAGGAATGGACTCATTCCTGGGCCTCATGATTACTGTGGATCTTTGTGTTCTGACCCAATGACTGAGCTGTTCCCAAGTGGAATAATAGCAAGCAGCAAAGATTTTGAAGAAGAAGGAATCAAAAGAACGTAACATACGCTTTTGTATTTTCAAAATAAATTACAGAATGTTGAAGGCAAGTGGCCAGCTTTTGTCCAAAGTTGTTCTCATAGTAAAAAGCATGATTTGTGCATGGAAAAAATTAAAGCTGATGAAATAGGTCTGAATTCAAATCTCCAAACAAAAGTATGTAAGAATTAGTCCAGTTTAAAAAAAAAAAAAAAAAAAGCTCTATAGAAGTATATAACTCATCCATTATAATTGCCTAGTTTGATGATATTTAGTAAATTTATGCAGATTTGCTTCTATCACTACAATTCAGTTTTAGAACACTTCCATCACCCCTCCCCCCAAACTAGCAACTTTTCAAGTCACTCTATAAATGGGCTGGAGTGAGAAATACATACCCTTCAAAATCCCAAATGAGAAATATGTACCCTCCAAAATCCAAACAGTCCTGCTCTTTGATTGTAGGAGGAGCCAGATACAACAACTGATCCTTCAGCTTAGAAAGTATATAATGGTATAAATTTGGGGAGTCCAGCCTCCTCTTCATTCAAGCAGTTCTGGATCTATAAACTAGCTCAAGTCCAGGAATTGATTGAGAGGCTGTGACTCTGTTTTATGATTAAAGTTAGACTTTGGTTCACTTGGTTTAGAACTCTTCTGCTTATACAGATAAGTAAGAATTTAGTTGACTTGCCTATCTATGTCACTTCTAGGGACACCATCAACTAGCCAACACCACAGGTCTTTATGAATGCTACTATTCTGATTACTGCGTTGACACTGCTGTCCATTAGGGTAGCCACACCCATCTTGTCTTTGACAATTAAGTGCCACCATTTGGCCCCTGCCACCCCAGGATCTACTTACCCTGCTGCGTCTAAGGATTGCAATTTAGCGATAGCAGTTAACCACAGAGATTACTGACCTACAGAGAAGAGCAACCACAGAATTCTTCAAGGTATCCAGGGCTCCCCTCAGAAACTCATTCCTCATAGTCGTAGTGAAAGATGTGTCCTCTGGACCTTCCTAGGGTGAGTGAAAAGGTCTTACATCATAAATCTACTCTGACATTCCAATCTCCCTAAACTGTTGTATACCTTCCTCTACGTATACAAAGATAGTCTGGCATTTTAGCTTCACTTAGTGTAGATCATCCTTCAGTCCCTGTTCCAGCCAACCACCCAAAATGCTAGAGGCCTTTCTAACCACTCCGGCTACATTGTTAACTCCAGAATCTCTGATTTGTGGGCTCTTGTCAATATTTGGCTTGATCCAACTTTATGTTCCTTCCTTTATGTATTTCTTTTGGACTATAGTGCACTCCCTCGTGGGTCACATTTCATTCCTCATCTTTCAGGGTCTGCTGGAACATGAGTCTAGTTACGCGTCTGGAAGTAAAAAAGGGTAATGGAGGTGGGTCCTGAGGAGGATTGGCACTGTCTTGCAAGGCCACTGCCTCACAGGAGGTTATTAGAGTTTCCTCAGGCAACTCAGAGTTAATTTCCTCAAAAGGGGATGGAAGGGCTGCTTCTACTGTCAAAGAAGACTCATTTGAGTCCCTATTTTATTTGATGTGCAGTAAATTCCAACCTAGTGATTTTGAGGACTCAGTCTTGTGTCAGAGTTTTAAGTACCAAGGCATTGTTAGGTCCCTTTTCTAGGCCGTCTCTAACTACCACCCATTTGCCCATTCTCTATATTCACCCCAGGGCCAAGCCCAGGCTCCAGGGATCTTTGGTGAGTCCATAACCACTTAGCCTTTCCTCTCTGAAGTCTTATCATCTCCTTTCCAGTTCCAGGAATTTCATTTCCTACCTTACTGCTCCTTATAGACACTCTTCCTGCCTTGACCTCTAGAAGAATAGAAACTTCTATTGCTCTAGAATTGACGTCTACTTTCCATTTTGCCAAAATCCCCTTTCAAAAAAAGTACAAAGCTTGGTTTCCTGATTGAAATGAGAATGAGGGAAAATACAGGGAGCATAAACAACAAATTTTAGCATATTACCCCATTGTAGGGATGAGACAACAAAGTGACTGAAGATAAAGGGGAAAACTCATTAACATTTTTAGAGAACTTATTTTCTCTAAGTACATAAGGCATGATAGATTTTCCCTAGAACTGGATGCCATTCTCCCTTTTATAACCTCTACCCCTAGCCTCTGGCGCGAAAGCTTATGCTTCCGAAGTCTGTTAGTGTTATAGTCTGTGACTAGCTGGTGATAAATCTTGTGTGTGAATTGTGGGGACGGCCGGCATCCAAAGTAAACAGCAATTGTTGTGGGGAAGGCCAGACAGGCGACCCTGCTGGTTGCTCTTCAGCTTTCTGACTGCTGATTGGGTTCCCCAGGACTCTGCTGGCAGGCTGGCCCATCTCTAGAGAGAGCTTGGGCCTCTCATCTCCCTCAGCTAGGACCTTGGCAACTCTGCCCTTCCCCGCAGGGAGCCCACAGGGCCTCCTCTCCCTACATCAGGGTGATAGCAAAAAAAGTTCTAAGTTCTACACACTCCTTCCTTTGGACTCTCCCTATCAGGCCAGCAGCCCGGGCTTTGTTTTCTAGGCAGTGGAAGGCAGAAGAAAGTGACTCTCTGCAATGTGCCAGAAAAGAGGAAAGCTAGGCCACAGTACATGTAGCTGTCCAAGCTCCCTTTGTTCATTCAATTGTTCATAACTCTGCTTTTGACATTTCCTCTGCCTGGAGTGACTTACCTTACTCTCTCCTTTTCTCCTGGTAAAATTCCTATGTATTCTTTAAGCCTCAATGAAAACATCATCTTTTCTGAGAAACCACCAACCTTTTGCTACCATAGCATTTGTTCCTAGTTCTGCTATAGTACTTAACATATTGTATTATAGTGAGTTATTTTGTACTGCCTGAGTACAAAAGCTTTTAAAAATTCTTTATCCTTAGAGTCTAGGGTGGTGTCTGACACATCAGTGATGATAATGATTATGATAATAATAACAGCTATTATTCATTGAATGCTTAGCAGTTGCAAGGCACAATGCTATGAGCACCATGCACATTACATCATTCAATCCCATCACAATTCTAAGGGTAGCTATGGGTGTTATCCTAATTCTTGGTGAATTTTTAGGAATTCCTTAGATGGAGATGCAGAAGAGTATTTCAGTTTAAACAATGTCAAGAGCAAATGTGGCCAGGAAGTATGATCTGTTAAGAGCAGGATGAGTAGTCCTGGGAAGGGATACAGAGGAGAGAAATGAGGCTGAATAGGTGAGCGGGTATCATACTGAAAAGGCTTTTGGGTGCTGTAAGGCACTGCACCTTCTTGGTAGACAATAGGGAGCCATCAAGGAGGAAACAATGCAATCTGAGCTAGAGACTACAAACAAGTGGCAAACTGTGGCTGTAACCTAGGTAAGGCCCAAGTATTCATCACACATCTCCTGGGGGCCCACGGAGGGTAAGGGACCATGTTGGGGGCTGGAGGCGAGACAAGCAGAACAGAGCCAGGCCTGTAAGGTGCTCACAGTCAGGTGAGCAAGCAATGCAGAGTTGCAGGCGTCATCGTAAATGTCTGCACCAGTTTGGTGGGCACACATACAAAGGAGGGTGCAGAGCCCCTGGGGCTGGGGGTCACCAGGAAACCTTTCTAGTGGACCTGGTGCTTGAGCTGAGACTCTATTTACCGGTCCCAGAAGATGGAAGGGAGGTGGAGAGGCTGAGGAGAGAGAAGTATAGGCAAGAAGAAAGCACTTAGGTATCAACAGCAAGACCCATTAGTGGGACTTACTGGTTTTTGTCTGTCTGTTTTATAAAACTTGTTTTGTTTATTAAATAATGCTTATTTATTATAGAAAATATGTCAAATATAGAAAAACAATAACTATAAATCTATAATCGCACTACTTAAAGATAATTAGTCTAAAATTAGGTAAACATGCTTCCATTTTTATATGAGCGTATACATGTGTTTGAGTAAGAATAAATGTGCATGTATATGTGTGTATATATATGTATAAATACACACATATATAAATATATCAATAAGTATGAAAGTATAAGTGTATGTGCTAAAACCTCTCCACCTTATCTCTATTTTACTGAATATCCTGCTTCACCGAGTTTGGAGATAAAATAAATTTACATTTCTTTGATGTTCAAATAGAATAGACTTAGAATACCCATCTGCCCAGTCTGATACAAAGTCTAGCCTTTCTCTGGGGTCCCTGAGTACTTTCTAGGACAAGTCAAGAAATTCCTACATTTTCTTCAACCCATCCTAGTTGTACAGCTTCCCTGTCTGCCCCACCTCCCACCCCGATTTATGTCTAAGATTTAAATAGGAGAGGGAAATATGGGTAGACGATTCATTTCAGGGAGAATAAAAATGCCTTCAGGGACATGAACCATGTCTTTCTTATTCACTGCTATACCCCTAGTGCTTCCAATAACACCACCACATAGTAGATGTTCAATAAATATGCTGAATGAATGAATGATTTCAAACTTCCATTTGTTCATGCAATGAACGATTATTGAACATTTTTGATGTGCTGAGTTCTGTGCTAGGGATTAGGAATGTACATGTAGACCACATGAAGTTTTTGTCTATTATAGATATAGCTTAAAGATGAGCAGCCTTTAAAAACATGCGAGGCAGTGAGCTTCCCAGCATAGGAAGTATTCAAGTAGACCACTGACCAAAGTTGTAGAAAGAATTCCTGCTTTGGGAGGAATCTTGGACTAAAAGACCATTAATGACCCTTCCAAATGTAAAATTGTATGACTGAATAAATTTTAGATAATCTTTTCTAACTTATGAGTCATAATAACCAAATATATCACAGAAGGATGCCAAAGGAGATATTTAAAATGAAAAGCAAATGTTTGGCGGAATCCACATAGTTGTTAATAATAATTGAGATTTCTCGAGAAACCCACAGGGTGTTACTCTCAATAAGAGAGAGATCATTTTTAATTATTTAATTATTAAATTTCAAATGTTTAAATATTTATTCTTTAATTTCATCCATTTACCATATCCAAAACCCATATTTACAAACAAAACAGCCAAGAACTAAATAAGACAAAAATAAGATTTTGATAAATATTTTTTGAGAGAGCCCAAAGATCTTGACTTTGATTATTATTTGGGAAATCCAATATGAATACTTTAAGACAAAAATTTTAAAATGTTGGTCTTACATAGACTTGGAATTCAAAACTCACTTATTTATTCCTTTATTCAAGAAATATATAGGAGAAAAACAAAAGAAATAAAAGACAGTAAACATCTACTAAGTGTAACGCACTGCAGGCTGAGCAATATAAGTAATTTCAAAGGAAAATGAGATAAACTATGATACATGATTTTATTACAGTGATAATCATGCATTAAATAAAATTATTAAAAACTGAAACTAGTAAAAAGATTACCCTTAATCATATCATTTAATAAATAACTACTGTTAATATTTTTGTTTTCCTTTCAGTGTTTTTATAAATGTAATTTTCATATAATTGTAATATCACTGTAGAAGCTATTTTGAACTTTAAAATACCAATCTTTGGATGAGCTGGTGGAAATTTCTTAGTTTGGTATAACTTAAATCTGATTCCCTACAACAGGAGTTCCTAACCTCCAGGCGATGGAACTTACTGGTCTGTATCCAATTAGGAACCAGGCCACACGTATATTTGTAGCCACTCCCCAGCGCTAGCATCATCGCCTCAGCGCCACTTCAAATCATCAAGCATTAGATTCTAGGAGCATTGGTCCCTGGTGCCAAAAAGGTTGAAGACTGCTGACCTAGAGCTTTAATATTTGTTCCTCGGCTTTCTTTTGTGGACCTTAAATATAAATATTTCGAATTGAAAAAACATGATAACACATAGGTTATATTTAAACAACACCAAAGCAGATTTGAAAAATTAGAATGGTGTAGGTATAATGGCCAGATTGCAGAATTAGATCATAGATTAGTAGTTGGACAACTAAATAGTCAGAACTGACAGTTGTGGCCATTAGCCTTAATAGTGCACATAGCCTCAACCATAACTAAATAACTATTTAGTCACCGTTTAATGGTGATCTTCTCTATTAGACTCTAAGCTCTGTGAGGCCAAGGCTATATCTGTCTAGTCCACAGCAATGAGTACCTAGTTTATTGCTTGGTGCGAGCTGGTTCTTAGCGAATATAATTTGAATAAGTGAATGAATGGTTTATTCACTGAGAGGTTTGGGGGTGACCCACGCATCCATCTACTCATTCATTCATCCATCATCAAATACCTCACATACTACCTGCCATGCTCCAGGTACTGTGCTGAGCACCACAGACACAGGGTTAAGCAGATGTGGCCTCCCATAGAGCAGGAGTAAGGACCCTTATCCAGGGTCCTCAAACACCTCTTCCATGGCTCTCTTGTCCATTGTTCTGCTATGGAAACTATTCCTTTATATTAAGGCATTGTTCCTTTCGATCACAAATATGCTGAGAAGTGGGCTTGTCACTTGCTCACAACCTGGGGTTTGGGTAAACTGGTTTCTCCGATTTTGGAGGGGAGGGGGTCAGACAGGCCTAGGGCTATGGAAGGGACACTCTCAGGGAACTATTGTCTCATTCTTTATAGTAGGAGGCCCTGGGGCATAAGGAGACAGTACCGTAACAACAAACATACCCAACTGGCCACCTAGCTGTGTGGCAGCAGGCAGTCAGCCAACCCTCTGAGCCTCAGGTATCTCATATGCCTGAAGTGATAGAGATCAACTGTGGCTGCAGGTATGGAAGGGTCCCTGAGCTAACCACCCATGCTGCCCTCCATCAGCTTCGTGCTCTCCTCTCCTGTGCAGCTTCTTCTCCAGGGGGAGCTCTTCCAGCCTCTTGCACAGGGACACTAGCTGCATCTCCTCTGTCCTCCATAGTGGGGACAAAGGCTATTGCTGAATTCCTAGCTGCCCCAGGCAGGAAAGAGGCTGTGTTGAAGAAAAGTCAGACCTTGGGGAAAAGGGCTTGAAGCAAACTCGACTTCATTGCCACACAGCAACCCTACAGCAGCCCTCCTGGCTGGCTCCTTGCAGCTTGCCACCCCTGACCTGCACCCCAGCACCAGCCAGCCCTGGCCCTCAGAGCATTGGGCCACCTGGGAGGTAGCCACAGAGGCCTGCCATTCTCTGTTCTGTCATCAAGGCCTCATTCTGGGCCACGTTTTTGTCACATGGTCATGATAACAAGGCAATCCCTCCTTCCCTGACTCACCTGGAGGTGAGTATTTCAAAGCCAGTACTGCAGTTGGTGGCCTGGAGCTGTTCTCAGGGTGAAAGGTGAAAGGTGGACAAGGGCCTGGAGTAGAGGCCAGCTGCAGAGGACCCCCATTTTCTCTCTCATTCTTTTTGTGATTCTCATGCTGTCTCCTTGTGAGGTGAACTGCGGTGGAGGAGAAATACACAATAAACATGAAGCCAGTGACACCCTCAGCTGGTCTCGGATAGGAAGCTCTGTCTCTTAGACCTCAGGGAAGGCAAGGAGAAGAAAGAAAAGCTGACCTTCCTTTGCTGTGTTCCAGAGGAAAGCAGGCATTTTAGTCCATATGATTTTACCTTTTAGCAGTGCTATCATCTTTTTTAAAATGGTAAAAAAAAAAGAATACATATATAATATAAAAGAACTAGAGTTGGAATAGTTGAGGAAATGAGTTATGTTTGTTGAATATAAAGCTGAACTCAAGGAAATAACTGCTAACTTTTGTAAAAGCTTTTTATTCAGTACTAATTCTTCCCAGTATTTTGAAAATACAAAGTGCTTGAACCTCGATTTTCCTGTTCAGAAGTTAAGCGAGTAGGGAAGTTGTTAGTATCACTGCTTTTGACAGATGAGGAAACTGGGGATGCAGAAGAGCCATAGAACTTCCTCTAGTCTGCCCTGAGTTGATTCTTGAGGACCATGGTCAAAGGAGCCAAATCTGACACACAGTTAAGTTCTTAATGAATGCCATCTAATCAGGTCCTTTCCTCCTAGTATAATCTCTATGGTGTCCTGTACTTTTTTTTTTATAGTGTTAATTACAGCCTATAGTGAAATACTTATATGTCTGAGTCAGTCTTCCCACACCCTCTTCATGATGACAGAGACCAAGTCTGTTTTGTTCAACACCTTGCATGCCTAGCAAAATGCCTGGCACAGCGGAGGGCCTTGCCATATAAGTGCTAAGTTAATGAATGAAAAACTGGCCTTCTTGTAGCAATTCTGCTTAGTTGTGACTCTTGGCCATGAAACTTTTCTGCCTCAGTTGCTCATGAATTAAATGGGAATAATAATATATCCATTCTGAAGGATTAGTTGCCTGTCTCCAAGGTGGGGAATACCATTGCTTGGAAAATGTTGCTGTTCCCACAGAGGTTCCAGGCCTCTGTGTCCTTAAGAACAAATGTCAATTTCTTCTCTTTCCCCACCCATGAATTCATTGGAAGGAAGCTGTTACCATTGACAAGACCTCATGAAGTTAATATATATCTAAAACTAAAATATAGACATTGTTATGTTATGAAGGAAAATGAGATAAACTATTTCAAGGAACACCTGGAGTAGAAGCCCTTTGAAAGCTATCATGTGGAGATTAGTCATTTGTCTAAAATCTTTTGCTGAGCTCTTTATTTGCTGCACAATAAGTTGGGCATTCAGGCCCCACCCAGAAGCTGCACTGAATGAAGACACTGACAAACGGTAATTAGGATATGTGTAGTGTGTCATGGGAGGCAGGCCAGAAGCTTGGGCAGAGGCCTTCTAATCACCAGTCAGTCTTGAAGGACAAGTGCAAATGAGCCAGTAAAATAAGGTGTTCTGAGTGGAGAAGACAGGATGATGAAAGCCATGAAGACGTGAGAACTCTCAGCACATTTGGACTCCATTTCTGCATGTTTTCTAAGGGTGTGTGCATGATTTAAAGGTTATTGTTTATTCCTAATCATGGCAGCAGTGCTGGAGGTGTTTGTTCCAATTGACAATGGGCTTTCTCACCTTAGAGTGTCTGCAAGAGCAGACACCCCGTATGTTTCTGAGAAACCATACTCCTGGCCAGCTCATACTAGTTGAGGGATCAGAAGAAGGTATCTGGTTTCTAGCTGCTTCCTATAGCAGGGATCCAAAGAGAACACTATGTTTCTATATTTATTATTTAGTTCAGGGTCATTCCTTTTTTTTTTTTTTGTAAATGGGAAGACCTCTTGCAAAGTTCTGGTAGCGCAGGTGGGAACTGGAATGGGGTATCCTGGAAGAGGTGGATATGTTGAACCTTGGGGGTTCCCAGAATCTCAGAATTGAAAAAACCTGAAATGGGCCATTTGGCTGGCCTCCCATCAACACTGATGACTTATGGAAGAAAGAGGCTTCAGCCAGTTCAGGCTGGTTTATCTTCAGGGTGAACACTGGGCAGCAGGCCTAGGAGAGGTACACCCTAAGTTCAGCCTGTTCCTCAGCACAGCAGACTGCCTTGTTTTTCCTCAAAGCTAGTTGGCTTATGTTGACACTGATTCCCCTTATGAAGTAATGCAAGGGCAGGGTTTTATTCACAGGTGGAAAACAATAAGGCCTAGATTTCCATGAGATCATTTTGCTCCCACCTGCGAGGTACAGCCTCCTTTCTATCTCAGGCTAACTTGGTGGTGGTGGTGGTGGTGGTGGTTGTTTTAACACTTTTGTCACAATAAACTGATTAGTGGCCCACTTTGTTATTAAGGCTCCTGGGAGTATTCACATTCTGGAGTGTCTAGCTCTCACCAGCTGCTCAGGTTTCTATCCCAGTGAATTAATGTTCTCATTAATAGCGCCTTCCAATAAGCTGAGGAAAGTGGTTAGTTCAAGGCTTTTAAACAAACCTAACTGGGGAACATGGCCTCTTAAACTTCCTATAAGATAGATGATCTTTTTACTCTCATCTAGTCTTCTCCAGATTTAGGATACAGTGAGAAGTTGCTCTGTTATCATCTCACATTTTTTTCATGCCTCTTTTCTCCTCCTTAACTGGAACCACAGATTGCAAGTTTCCCCTGGGATGACTGTACACTTGAGTACGCAGACCCAGAGATGCTGACTGTTATGCCTGAGATCACAGTTATTAAGAAGGGATGGGCCCAAGATCCAGGCTTTTCTGACACCCATCTCCTGAGTTGACCACCCCATCCTGCCTCCAGTCTTAAGTCCAGGTCTGGGTATTTTATTGCATTCTTTTCCTCATCTCTTAGAGGCTTTATAACCAGAGCAGCGTTCTTTATGTAGATAGTACTTAAGAAAACTATTGCCTAACTTTTTATTTATTCGGGTTGTGGCGTCAGCTTTTAGGAAGTGTATTAGAAATGTGTGGGAAAACTCCACAAGGCACCCTCCATGACTTTTGGATTGGGTTTTCAGCAAATGGGGCCATGACGTCATTCATCGTTGAATAGAAGAACAAATCAAACTTGTTTTCAGGGTCTAGCATAGCCCTTCACACAGAGGCTAGAATTCTCCTATTGGCCATCGTACTGAATATAGGGCATCATCAGTTCACTGTCAAGACTCTGGATCTTTGGGCTTAAATGGAAAAGCATCTTCCCCAAGGAGGGAAAGAAAGTGTAGGCTCTGTAGCTTCACATAAGTAAAACTCAAGGAATCTTCTCTGGAATTTAGTTACCATTGTGGCCTGCTTTCTGTGTGCCAGATATGGTGCCCTGTTATGCTATAGAAATGTTAACTCATTCAGTCCTCAGCCCTAAATGGTAGAATTTATATTATTCCCAAATTTAGGAATGAGGAGAGTTGTTTGTCCAAAGTTACACAGCTAGAAAGGAGCTGAACCTGAAGTCAGATTGACTGATGTAAGCCCTCTGATCCAGAAATGTCTGAAGATACAGTGGGAAGGCTCACAGGGATGTAGGCCATTGAGCTTCTGGCTGCTGCCAGATGCTGGGCTTCTTCTCTCCATGTTCAGGTTTCTAAAAGGGACAGAACACTCTTTTATGTCTTCCATTCTCACCTCTACAGTCCACCCTCATGGGAGGATGAAAAATAAGGAAAGGAGTCTCTCTCAATGTTTCGCACCAGTGGCCATAGCGATGAGAATGGACCAGACTCTGGCATGATGGGTGGGCTGGCACATGTCCTCAGGTTTCTGGCACTGGGGTTTGGAACACAGTTGCCTTTGCTCCAGGGAGGACAAAGAGATGCTGTTTACCAACATTGAGTCTCTGAACTCATTTTAATGGCCTTCAAGAAATCTCTCTATGGGAATAAAAGTTATGGAGAAGGAATTTTTTTATCTTCTACACACATTTAGGTCAAATTTATTTTTGCCAAATAAAACAAGTATAATTTCCCCTCCCATAATCTTAAAACAGACATACTCCAGAAACATTTTGTTTGTGTCTTTAGAAGATTGCTTTGCTTTTTCCATTGTCCAGTAAATAGAAAAATGTGATGCTCTGGTAATGAAAGACTGGGCCAGTTTTTGAGCAATATCTGCATAAACATAGGATTTTATTTTATTGTTATTTTTCATTTAACATTATATCCTCTTCAACAGGACTAAAGGCATTCCTGTTGTAAGGAAGCTCATGACCTAATGATGCCATTGATAAGTCCCTGATTCCCTGATTATTATTGTGGACATTTTGCACCCCCGCCAAAAAAAAGTTAATGTGAGTTTTAAACTATATAAATAAACCTATCAAGAAGAAAGTAAAGGCTATGCAATGTCATGGAGATGTATTATTCTAGGAGTTTGTTGTTCTCTCTGTGAGGAAAAGAGTTTTGTTTTTCTTTTTAAACCAATCCCCAAGCAGCATTAAACATGGTTAGCAGGAATAAACTTACAGGGCCACTTTGTAAGAAGTAATGAGCACTTGAAAATTATCAATTTTTTTTTTCAGATTTAGAAACACTTTGGGAGCTCTGAGTGAATAAATGAGGAGTAACAAGCTAGGTAAATACATAAACTCTTCAGCAGTTAGTCTCATAGCAGGAGGTTTAGTTATGTGAGTAGGTAAGCAGATGTTAGAGAGATAAACACAGTCCAGGAATACTGACCCCGAAAGTTCTCCCAGACTGGGGAAACAGAAGAATGTAGCTTCTTACCAACAGGACTGGCTGGAAATCCACTGATTTGGTGGTTCCACTGGTGTGAGGAGTATCATATCACTCCCTGCCCTGTAAGCCCTTTCATAATTCCTAAACCCTTAAGCTAGCAAGCTCAACCAAGACTCAGTGTGCCTCCCAGGATCTTATCTGCTACATGGAAGAAGAGGAAATATTTCTTATCTTGAGGATTTGCTTCTAGTACATTTGAGGATCAACAGCCAAATGTTGAAAAAAGGGATGCAAAGTGAAAACTGGAACAAACATTGTTTACTGTAGAAAACCCACATTTGGAGAGTCCACATTTCTGCACTCGAGGGTATAAATGGAAACTTATCTTGGGGACTTACTAGTCATTTTGGAAGAAACAGTTGAGTGGCCCTTCTTCCATTATGCTGGTCAACATGGTACTGCTGACCAGTGT
Organism: Eidolon dupreanum; assembly: GCA_028627145.1. NCBI lineage: Eukaryota > Metazoa > Chordata > Mammalia > Chiroptera > Pteropodidae > Eidolon > Eidolon dupreanum. The sequence continues at coordinate 61,444,574 of CM053502.1, read as the reverse complement.
CCTCATTCCAGAACATCTACAGGGTGAATTTTGTTCACTGTTCTATCTCCAGCACCTAGAGTACAGACTAATACAAAATAGATACTCAGTAAATATTTGTAGGAAAAAAAAAATGCATGATCAAAAGAGGTAATTCATTTTGCCAGGATGAATGTGAGGGCTGGGAAATGTGTTCTCAGAACGCTGTACTTTGAAATGCATTTTTTTTTTATAGAAGCAATATCATATACAGTAATCGAGAGTTATTGAAGTAGTACTCTTACACCATGGTTACGTAGGCACTTATGGCTTGACCTGAGTCCTCATATACTCTGTGACACTGTTTCTATGGGAAAATGCATCTGCATCTCAAGAACTGGCTTATCAGTGATCCTGGGAAACACATACCAAGATGAGCTGTAAACTACCTGAAATTCTGGTTCAACACTGGCTATTTTGCAATTTTTGCACAAATAATGCATTGCCAGGGAACCTGAATGGCCTTTGTCCTTGTGGTCTATTCCTAGCAGGAAGAGTGGCGTAGTATTAGGAATGTAGTCTTGGAGTTTATCGATCACTATGCAGCTATAACATTTCCTTAAGTGGCCCAAGAAGACTGGAATGTCTTAAACGGACCAGGGGAGTGTCCTTTCAAGGTATGTTAATATCACAGATGGTCTGGCTAACCAGAATGTGGCCCAGACACATCATGACCAGCCGTCAGCAATCACAACTTTCAATGAGCTGCAAATGAACCAGAGCAAATCAGGGTATCATCTCAGGAGATCACAAGGTTGGACATGATGCTGCTTGATCAGCTAGCTCTGAGATTGCGAGGTCATTATACATAATGAATAGCATTGTTGCATACAGATGCAGGTTTGAAGGGATATTTTCCTGTAAACTTGTTTTAATACCCAACTTGCTTCCCTGGAGATTGGGGTTTGTATAAATAGCAGGCAGTCTCAAATGGCACCTATATGGAGACCACAGATATCCAGGCAGAAGCCTGGCACCTTCTTCTTCTACACAAAGTCCCTGAGGCCTCAGGGGAAGATGGAGAGTCTAAGATTCTCTGGGCATTAGACACTGTCACACTACTGATGAAGGAGTTGATACTGGCTCTGGGAGAGTTTTGTACCGACTGCCTGGATGTACTTCCTAGGATATGGAGAAGGACTAGTAGGTCTGGACAGGAGTCAGGAATCAGAAATCTGACACTAAGTAAGAGAGATTTTTAAGTAGTTTGTAGATGTTATGAAATGTCAGGCAGGATGTGAGAAATTAAAGTAAGGATGAGGAATCATACTTATCTCTTGAATAAAGGCAGTATCGGTAGTCACTATGTCCCCCACCAGGGGCTCCTTTGATAATGTCCAATTGCAGTGATTCTAATTGCCTCAAGTTTGGGTAGGGAGAAAGCCATGAAGGGTTTTAACCAGTCTGAGCAGAAACAATGACAGTTTTCGCTTCATTCTCAGGTAGGCTCTGCTCAAGCAGTGGCAAAGATAGGCACCTGGAGTTTGTATCCCACCGCCTTTGTTACTAAGTAGTAAGCGTTTTCCTTTGTCCCAAGAAGACTCAGTGAAAAGTTTCAAAGCTGATGCTCATTGGCCCAGCATAGGTATTGTAGTATGACTGTGATCTTGGTTGGCTAGAACTGGGGCAGGTAACCATTTCAAGCCCATGGACTGGAACTGAAGGAGAAGTGATTCTCCAAGAAAAACTGAGTTTCTATCATTTAAGAGGAGGGCATGAGTGCTGAGGAGAAAAAAAAATCATCTTTTCACACTTGCTGACCTGAAAATATGTGACGTGGTATAAGTCAAAGCCAGAACTTAAATGAAGGGCCTAAGACGTTTATGTAGCTACTAATGTTCCTAGAAAGTGAAAGGATTTCCCCTGACCTGTTCTAGAACGTTTAAGAAATAAAGTATGGTCAAGCATTTGGCTCTGGAAAATGACCGTGTGATTAACAAGGATCTGAAATCTGGGGGAAAGGCAAGCAGGAAGCTAACAGGAAATGTTCATATCCTTTCAACAAATACAAGCAGGATTACTTAGCATAAAGAAGGAAATGAAGCAAGAGTTGAAATCATGAAGTGCTTTTTTTTGGCAAAAAATAAATGATGCAGCATCTGCGTTAATATATATCCTAATGAAAACCCAAGTAACTTCCATTATTGTGATATTCTTAGATGACAATGGTATTTTTATTTCTTCTTTCTCATTTTCTAAATTATGAGCTAGACTAACCTTGTAATCAGATTCTTCTCCATCAGGTAAAGTCCCTCTCATTCTTCAGTGCTACCTCTTCGAAGAATCTTCCCAAAGTCATGTAGGGAGAGATTCTTTTTCTCTCCATCTTGTCAGCTTCTTTGCTTTTTGCACATCCCATTATGGTAGCACTTGTCATGTTGCACTGAAATCTTTCATTTGTTCAAAAGATTCTGTCAGGTAAGAGCTGTGAGATTTGAGGTGAGTCATTCGACTTACTGAAACTCAAACTGGGATTCCTTCCACATAGGAGCACTGCAAGAATTAAGCTAAGCTGATGCAGGAAAAGCACTTAGCATGATACCTGGCACATAATAAGAGCTACATAGATATTAGCAGTGAATGTTTTAGTGTTTGATTTTATAAAAATAATAGTAATTAGTATTGATTTGTCCTTTTACCAGATGGTGAACTCCTCGAGGGCAGGAGAACTTATTCTGAGTTCATAGTAGGTACTCTATGTAAGTGGAAAGGGAAAAAAAAAAGAAAGGGAAAAAAGAGGAGGCTAAAGGAAGGGAAGAAGGATGGAAGGAAAAGGAGGGAGGAAGGGAATGTGGGAAAAACTAAGAAGGTGGCACTGCCAGGTTTGTCTAGAAGTAATGGCCTGTGTAGCCAGAACTACCCCTTCACAAATAAATTGAAATTATAGTTTGTTTCTATCTCAATAGTTTGAAATCAGATTTTATTACCTTCAAAATAGCTGAACATTTCTCCACCTATCCCCTTCGATCAGCATCTTGTTTCTATATTCCCAGAAATTCAATGTTCTGGGTTGGTTTTTCAATTTGGGCATTACAGTCTTTGAACAGAATGAAATTTGGGGTACCTATTTAACACTCCTGGGGAAGATGGGCTCCTGCAGTGTGAGACTGTGTTTTAGCGTCTGACTGTGCTTTGGGCCAAAACCTAGTTCATCTAGAGTCCCACCATAGTACGAAGGTGTTTGAATGCTGAGGCTCTCAATACTGTGTCAGTGGCAATCTGCAGAAATTCCCTGGGAGATTCAAAAGCCCATTAATGGGCCAGGAAGGCAAAAGTTGAGAAAAACACAAACTAAATAATAGTATTTGTGGAGATTGAGCCAAAGCAACACTAGAACACCGAGGAGAGGTGAACACCTCCCTCCCTGGAGATGTTACAAGCTTCCCATGAAAAGAAACAGACCAGATTTCCTTTTAAGGGAGAAAATAACTTGATCTTTGGTTTTAACAAACAATTTCTAAATAGCTAAATTAAGTTAAATTTAAGAAGAAAATGAAAAATATACCGATCCAAAACATGAACTTCATTATCCTTTAAAAATGCCTTTAATTTTCCATGCTACAATATTTTTTTTTTTTGAATAATTAGGGAAAAGCAAATACGTCATCTTTTCTGGCAACCACCAACTATTTGGTTTCTAATTCCTAAAAACGTCATTAGCTCATTGAAGAGTAAACAGACTGCCCCATCAAATGCCCACTACCCGCTTGGAGCTGGGAAATCCCCCTGGGGTATCTCAAAGACACCCCCATGGGAATGGCTCTAGTCCAGTCCCTGTTGGAGGCTGCTGCTTAGCAAGTCTAAGAAAAGCTGAGGCCTCCAGGAGAGACTGCGATGCCCATCTTGCCATTAGACTGATCAGCTTTCTTCTGCCTTTTCTCTTTCCGAGAGAATGTCCTGGCTTGTGCAGATGCAAGAAGCAAGGCAGAAAGCCACTCCACTTTGTTTTGCCTGGAAATTAATCATGAATTCTCAAAGGTGCACTAATGTTCCGTGGAAACAACACCCTCCTGATAACAGCAACCCCTCCGTTCTGGGGGCCATACTGCCACTGACCTCAGATGTCCCAGCCACAAAAGATTCTAGAAAGGCAATCACAAAGCCCATCCACGTTTCTCAGGCCAGAAGGCCAGGCTTGGGGCAGTGTGGATACTGCCTAAGATACCAGTTTTGAAGGAGCACTAAAATCCCACTGGAATAATCTAGAAGTGTGATGTCGGTTAACAGATTTTCTCTTACAACTGTTCCTGTGGAGTAAGTGGTTCTTTGCAACACTCTTCACTGGTGTGGGTCTTCTCACTGAAGCAATTTTTTTTTTTGAGATGCCTCCATGCAAGCAGCAGGTCACAGATATAAGCCAAGCCTTGAGACACCTCCACTCCTACCCCTGCCACTTGTGTCCTTATGCTGAAACTGGAGTCATATTTTTGTCATAACAATGAAATTGAATAATACATGACTCCTACGATGCAGTTCCCTAGGGAATGAGGGCTTCTTTATCTTTTATTATCTTAATGATAAGCCCTTTAACATACCTCGCAAACACAGTCTAGCTTAGAAAATTGCCCATAAGAAGTGGATGTAGCCATTCTCTTGTTTTGAATATAAAGAAAGAAGTACACTATTTCTATTCATAGAAGTTTCTTATCGCCACTAATGTTGAACAGATATGTTTTCAAGGGCAGTGGCATTATTAACTATCTTAGGAAGCCTCTATATTGTTGTCTGACCTTGCTGGTTTGACTTGATTGGTTAACAGGTTTCTTCCCCATTCCCAGTGGCTAGGGATGGAGAATTGGGGATGGAACTTCTGGTCTATAAAAGCCAAATATTCTGGTGAGTGCTTTCTCACTCTCAAGCTAGAGTGACCAACCATCCTGGATTTTTCCAGACTGAAGGTTTTCAGTGCTCAAACCAGGAAAGTCCCAGGACAAGTTGATCACCTCATTTCAGGCAAACTCATGCCTACAGAGACAGCAGGGTAGTGGGTTTGCCATTGTGGGCTCTGGAGACAACTACCTGGGTTAGAGCCTATCTTCATTATTTAACTTGCCATGTAATCATGGACAAGTTATTTAATCTCCCTGCTCCTCGGTTTTCACACCTAAAAACTGGGATAAATAACATTTACCTCCTACAGATGTTGTGAAGCAAAAATGAAACAATGTACGTAGAGTACCTCTGAGTGTGCTGGGCACTTAGGAAGTGCTCATAAATGTTAGCTATTATTATTATTATTATTATTGTAATTATTATTATTATTTGAAGATACAATGGCCATAGAGTGGTGGACAAACCCGTGGGAAAAACATCAGCCCAGAGCTATCAAGAAGTTGGTCAAGTAACATTCATGACAGCTTAGGAAGGTGGGAAGGCATAGGATTGTGTTCTTCCTTTGGGAAACTCTTTATCACAAAATAGATTTTACTTTGAAAAGTTTGGGTGCCTATACGGGCAAGTTTTGATTATCTGGGAAATTCTGGCAAGTGGATTTCTTGGATAAGAGAGGCACAACTCTATGCATACTCAACTCTCTACAGACCTTGCAAGGCCTTTGCTGGGGCACCAGATGCCTGAAGAGGGTGTCGGGGAGCCAGGGGTTCATCAGCCCCTCCCAGGCACAGAATCATGCTGCAGCCCCCTGGGGTGTGCCATAGAAAACCTCCACGCACCAGCACTGGGGCTCCAGGCACATGTGTTTTAGATCAGTGTTAATAGAGTCTGCTTCTACAGCTCTTATTTCCTGTCTTCTGGCCTGCAAATTTTTGCTGAGTCATTTGACCTCACAGATCTTTTGAAACAGTTGCCACATGATCAGAGGAAACTATTTTGGGCCCACAACTTGCCTGCAGACACGAGTTTTTTTCAAACTCCATTCAACCAACATTCACAGATCACATACTGCACGGCCACTTTAAAATAGAAACTTGGATGGTTAAAAAGGGATCAAATATATGGTGACAGAAAGAAATCTAACTACAGGCGATGACCATGCAATACAATATATATATGACTTATTGTTGAACTGTACACCTGAAACTTACTGTATTTCATTAACTAACATCACCGTAATAAAAATAAACATACTACCATAAAAAAATAAAAATAAAAAATAAAATAGAAAACTGAAGTTAGGGACTTATTGGAGCTTACTGGGAGGGATAGGGCCTGGCTTTGTCCTCAAAGAGCTTGCTTTCTAGTGGGGAGGTCAGATCCATATCCAAGGACTAGAGTTGGACCTTACAATGTTTTATAAACTATAAACAAATATAAACATGTGACTAGGAAGTGCAGAGGAATTCACTGGGAAGAATTGCAAAGGAAGGTATATCTGAGTAGGCTTTGGAAGAAAGGTAGAAAAAGTAGGACGTTGACAGGCTGAGAAAGGGAAGAGGGCATATGGACGCCAGAAAATAGGCATAGTTTACATAGCATCCTATCAAGCAACCAGCATAGCTGACTGGATCACAGGAAGCACAAGGTGGTTTCATGGAGATTAAATAGGCCAGTTAATAGAGGATGTGGAATGAATGCAAAACTACAGAGTTTGTACTTTATTCTATATGCAAGAGGGGAGGCTTTGAGAAAAGGATTGGTATCATCATGGCTAGGCCTTAGAAAAATGAACTAGTCAAGGAGGGGATCTGTTGGCAGTTTATATGTAGGATGCAGGAAGATAGGAAAGAGCAGAGGTATTAGTTACAGAATGTGGGTAAGAGTTGATGAAGGCCTTAACTTAGAAAGTTCAGAGAGAATGGAAGGGAGGGTAAAAAGAAGACTAAAGAAATCTTTGAGAGGCAGATAGAAAAGATTTATCTACATCCAACTCCAATGCGGGGATTAAGCAGGGTAGGGACAATAAGGAATAGAAAAGCAAATAGATAATAATCTAGGTCAAGCCGCAAAGATGATAGTGGTGAAGATGAAGGAAATGGGATGGTTGGCCTAGAAAAAAGGTTGAATGGCAGCACCTAAATGATAGTTTGTGTGTATATGAAAGGTCCAATAACAACCGTTTGCTGATCTCCTCAAAAAAGGCTCGGGTTAAGGTCTGAAGAATTTAGAGGAGATGTAAAAAAGAATTTCCAAATGGGAATTGATAGGAGGAGATGGGTTTTATATTTGAACTTAAATCTTTGTGTAACTTTCTGGAAATGGAAAAGGATGCCTCCCTCCGTTCCCCTTACTGGAAATCAGCTCAGTCTCTCGTTGGTCAGTGGTTTCCTCTTTGACGAGAAAAGTCAGCATCACTGTTACTTTAAGGAAAAGCATAAAGCAATGGATGTGAATTTACTACTGGAAAAAGTTGTACTAAATCTCTTTGTTGATTTAAAATAAACATACTGAAAATAATAGGTAAAAGTGGATTTATGCTTGTGTAACTATCAAAATCAATTGTCTTGAGCTGGCTCATAAAATAATGCCATTTCAAAACAGCTTTGGCAGGAAAAAAATAATGTATTGGAAGCTACAGGGGCATCTTGGGTCATCCAAGACAGAAAGTAACTAAGACTCACTGAGTACCAAGAGCCCTATTCATTCTATTCTTCCGCCTCTCTCTAAATTGGCGGCCTTCTCTCTCTGCAGGCTGATCTTCTCCACTTCAGCCACCTGATGGCACCCAAATGGCCTGTGCACAGGTCAAGGGGCCAGAGACAGCCATATTATGTTTCTCTATCCCAATTCCAACTTCCTGGTGATTGTCACAGCTGGGTGAACAAGGTTAGATAGCTCAAACATAGCAGCTGAAAGGTATGCAATGCTGTGGACAGAGTGGGGGCAGATCTCAGAGAAGAGTGTCATGATCCAGACAGTTGCTTCCTAAAGTCCCTTTAAAATCATGACAAGATAAAAACTTTCATCTTGTCTGAGTATGTGGTACACTATTTGAAATGTAGAGGCCAGGAATATGTTAACAAACATGAAGAACTTGTAGTACAGACTCATTTAGAAAAGTCACCCTCTAGCATTGTAGAATCATATGACACAATTAAATTATCCATTCATGTGGTCAGCAAAGAAAAAGTGGACCAGCCTTTGACATTCTTGAAACTTAGGAAGAGTCAAATAGTCATTATTATTCTGTGAACACACAGGAATCACCACTTTGAACCTTCTCCAAGCAGCAAGTCATGGTAGCTTTGTTTTGACGATGTCACTTCACTTCTCAGAAATCATATGTATTTCTATTTCAAGTCATCTTAAAACTTTTTAGACTGATCTTTGGAAACATGGCAGAGTGAGAGACATTCCCAGATCTCTCCCCCTTGAAACAACAATAAACTGAACATCTAAAACTTGACAAAAAACACCCAAACTGCACACCAGCATGCCTGAGCATGGGATCTCCACATAAGAGTTACCATAGGTCAGTGCTGCGTCCAGTAAGTGGTAAATCCTGCCACGTACAGCGCGGCCTAGGAAAATAAACCTGAGTGGAAACAATGGGAGATTGAGAAAAGAATGAAGACAGAAAGCGGGGATCAGGAGATCCACTGTCCACCGGTGGTGAACAATGGCCCAGTTTTGTTTTTGCAAGCTGTTTTTATACAAGAACATATTCGTTGACATACACAGTTTCCCTTAGTCGTAAGGACACTGTTTCTTCTACTTTTCCCAAGCTGTATCTTCTCATGGCCTTCAGCTTGTTTGCCTGCCTGCAGCTATCTTTATACGTTCTTGTTCTAAGAAGAAGTTTGCTGAGGCAAGGTAAACCTTGATTGCCCTAGTAGGTTGCAAGGACTTTGTCAGCTTACAATCCACTCTCCACAGGTCAGAACCCCGAGTGTCTGGTGGTAGACTGGGAGAAATAAAGAAGCATCTGTAGGAAGAAGGGGAGGAGAGAAGGAGTGGCAAGTTCCCTGAACAGCCCTGCCTGGGAAAGCTATGAGCTCCCCGTGGCTGGTAGCAGGGCCCAGTCATCAGGGCAGAAGGCAGAGAAGCAGGAGAAGAATAGTTGATTTTTACCATTCGTGGATGTAAAACCGAGACTAGGCCACAGCCCCCAACTCCTAACCCAGAGGCCTCCCACTCCCTGCTGCCCATATTCTCTGATACTGATCACTGCTGAGACCAGGAGATTCTGAGCAAACACTACCTAAACTGTTGCTAACAATGGCAGGGCCTGAAAAAATAAATGCAACGAAGAGCTGGTTCTTTGAAAAGGTTAATAAAATTGACAAACCCCTGGCTAGACTCACTAAAGAAAAAAGAGAAAGGAAACAAACAAAATCAGGTATGAAAGAGGGGAAATTATGACAGACATCGCAGAAATACAAAGGATCATACAAGAATACTATAAAAAAGTATATAATACCAAATTTGATAACTAGAAGAAATGGACCAGCACTTAGAAAAATACAACCTTCCTAGACTGAATCAAGAACTGGGAGATCTAAATAGACTGATCAGCAGTATGGAAATTGAAACAATCATCAAAAACCTACCAAAAAGTAAAAACCAGGACCAGATGGCTTTACCAGTGAATTCTACCAAACATTCAAATAAGATTTAATACACATTCTTCTCAAATTTTTCCAAAACATCGAAGAGGAAGCAATACTTCCAGACTCATTTTATGAGGCCAATATTACTTTGATACCAAAGCCAGGTAAAGATAACACAAAAAAAAGAAAACTACAGACTAATATCTCTTATAAACATATAATATGCAAAAATCCTAAATAAGATACTAGCAAACCGAATACAGCAACATATCAAAAAGATTATATACCATGATCAACTGGGCTTCATCCCAGAGGCACAGATCTGGTTCAACATATGCAAATTGATTAATGTGATAAACCACATAAACGAATTAAAAAATAAGAATCATATGTCCATATCAATGAATGTTGAAAAAGCCTTTGACAAGACACAGCATCCATTTAGGATTAAAACACTTCACAAAATCAGTATAGAAGGAAAGTACCTTAACATAATAATGGCTATCTATGACAAACCCTCAGCCAACACTATGCTTAATGGTGAAAGACTAAAAACCTCCCCTCTAAGATCAAGAACAAGGCAAGGCTGTCCACTAATGTCACTCTTATTCAATATAACATCGGTGGTCCTAGTGAGTCCAATCAGGCAAGAGAAAGATTTAAAAGGCATCCAAATAGGATACAAAGAAGTCAAACTGTCAATATTTGTGGATTATATGACTCTCTCTATAGAAAACCCTAAAGACTCCACAAGAACACTACTAGAAACAATAAGCAAAGATAGTAAAGTCTCTGGATACAAAATCGACGTTCAAAAATCCATAGCATTCCTATACTCTAACAACAAAGTGTCAGAAAAAGAAGTGGAAGAAATAATTTCTTTTGCAATTGCAACAAAAAGAATAAAATACCTAGGAATAAATTTAATGAAACATGTGAAGAACCTATATAATTAAAACTACAAGACTCTATTAAAAGAAATCGAAAAAGATACAAAGAAATGGAAAGATATTCTGTGTTCTTGGACTGGAAGAATCAACATAGTTAAAATGACCATATTACCTAAAGTATTTTACAGATTTAATGCAATCTCCATCAAAATCTCATTGGCTTTTTTTAAAGAAAAATGATGAAAAATCATCAGATTTGTATAGAAGCACAAAAGACCCTGAATTACCAAAGCCATCCCGAGAAAAAAGAATAAGGCTGGAGGCATCACACTGCCCAACTTCAAATTATACTACAAAGCGACAGTAATCACGGCATGGTATTGGCAGCAAAATAGACACATGGACTAGTGGAACAGAACCAAGAGTCCAGAAATAAACCCATATTTATATGGGCAAATAATTTTCTACAAAAAAAAAACAAACCAAAATCAGTGAAGAAAGGAAAGCCTCTTCGATAAAGGTACTGGGAAAACTGGAAAGCCACCTGCAAAAGAATGAAACTAGACTGTTGTCTATCACCACACACCCAAATTAACTCAAAATGAATTAAGGACCTGAATATAAGACCTGAAACAATAAATTGTATAGAAGACAACATAGGAACTAAAGTCATGGACCTTGGACTCAAAGAGGATTTTATGAATTTGACCTCAAAGGCAAAGGAAGTAAAAGCAAAAATAAATGAATGGGACTACATCAAACTAAAAAACTCCTGCACAGCAAAAGAAAGTATTGATAATGTAAAGAGACAACCATCTGAATGAGAAAATATATTTTCAAACAATGCATAAAATGGACCTGATATCCAAAATATACAAAGAACTCATACAACTCAATAACAACAAAAAACAAACAATCCAACTGAAAAATGGGCAGAGAACCTGAACAGACACTTCTTCCAAGAAGACATACAAATGGTGAACGAACATATGAAAGGATGCTCAACATCCCTAGCTATTAGGGAAATGCAAATCAAAACCACAATGTGATACCATCTCACACCTGTTAGAATAGCTGTCATCAACAGTTTAAGTAGTAACAAGTGTTGTAGAGGATGCGGAGAAAAAGGAACCCTCATACACTGCTGGTGTGACTGCAAATTGGTACAGCCACAATGGAAAACAGGTTCCTCAAAAAACTGGGTATTTACCCCTAAAACTTGAAAACTCATATCCGAAAAGATATTTGCACACCGGTGTTCACAGCAGCATTATTCACAGTGGCCAGGACATGGAAGCAACTGAAGTGTCCTACGATAGATGATTGGCTAAAGAAGCTGTGGTACATATATACAATGGAATATTACTCAGCCATAAAAAGAGATGAAATACTGCCATTTGCGATAACGTGGATGGACCTCAAGATAATCATGCTAAGCAAAATAAGCCAGACAGAAAAAGTTGAAAATCACATAATATCATTTATATGTGGAATACAAACCTAAAAGCAACAAATGAACAGAACAAACAAACAGAGACTCATGGACATGGAGTATAGACTAGTGATTACCAGAGGGTAGGGGATAAGGGAGGAGGGGGTAGGTAGACGGTTAAGGGGATGAACTATAGAGGGATAGGGGGAAGATGAAGTGGGTAAAGAGGGTCAAATATATGATAGCTGAAGGAAATTAGACTTTGGGTGGTAAACATACAATAGAATATACAGATGTCAAATTATAATGTACATCTGAAAATGATATAATTGTATTAACCAATGTTACCCTAATAAACTTTATTTAAAAAAAACTTTTTAGCAAGAACTTCGAGGTCCATACCATCACATCTTACTATATTCCATCCCAAGTCCTTCCCTTTGATTCTTTTTGTTTATCTCCTGTTATAACTAATCTCGGTGGTTTCAAATCCAAGCAGGTTACTTATTAGATTCCTATGTTGCACCCCTGAGGATTCTGATTCTGGGCCTTAGAAGTCTGTATATTTTTTAAAAAGCTTTATATAGATATAATTGACATAAAATAAGCTATACATATTTAAGTGTAAAATTTGATAAGTTTTACCATGTGTATATGGCTGTAAAACTATCATCAAAATCAAGATCATGAACATATCTGTTATCCCCCAAACTTTCCTCATACCCCTTTCTCATACTCTCCCTTTTACCCTTCCCTGCTCTGCCTTCTGTCATGAGGCAACCACCTATCTGCTTTCAGCTACTATAGATTAGTTGCATCTTTGAGAATTTTATACAAATTCTAGCTCTTTTTGTCTAGCTTTTTTTACTTTCTGTTTATAAGGATTTTGAGATTCATCCATGTTGCTGCTTTCATCAATCAATAGTCTATTCCTTCTAATTGCTGAGTAATATTTCATTGAATAGAAATATGACATCATAATATGTTTCTCCATTTGCCAGCTGATGGAAATTTGGTTTATTCTCAGGTTTTGGCTATTACAAATAAAGCTGCTTTCTGTGTTTGTGAACAAGTCTTTTACAGAGAAATGTTTTTGTTTATCTTGGGCAAATACCTAGAAAAGGAATAGCTGGAGAATATGGTAGATTTATGTTTAACTTTATAAGAAACGTCCAAGCCTTTTTCCAATATGATTGTACCATTTTCATTCCACCAGCAATGTATGAGAGTTCCAGTTCCTCTACATCCTTGCCAGCATTTGATATGATCAGTTCTTTTAATGTTTAACATACCATTAGGTTTATAGTAATATCGCATTGTGCTTTTAATTTGCATTTCTCTAATAACTAGCAATGTTGAATATCTTTTCATATGTTGTCATCTGTATATTGTCTTTGGTGAAGTTTCTGTTAAAATCTTTTGCTGTTTTTTAAAAATTATGTTGTTTTCCCATAACCAAGTTTTGAGGATTGCTTATGTAGTCTAGATACAGATCCTTTATTTGTTGTGTGATTGGCAAATATTTTCTCTTAGTCTGTGGCTTATCTTTTCATTTGCTAAATGGTGTCTTCGACAGAGCTCTTAATTTTGTCTTTTGAAGAGTTCTAAATTTTGATGAACTGCATTCAATCTATTTTTTCTTATGGTATCATAGCTAAGAAACTCTGCTCAACCAAGGATCTCTCCTATCTTTTCTTCTAAAAGCTTTATAGTTTTAAGTTTTACATTTAGATTTATAATGCATTTTAATTAAATTTTCGTGTGTAAAAGTTATGTATTAAAGTTTGTTTTGTTTTCTTTTCTTTTTGTTTGTTTGTATTTTTTGCCTATGGATAAAAAATTGGTTCTAGCACCATTTATAGAAAAGACTCTTTCTCCACTAAAATAGCTTACCTTATACTTTTGTTGAAAATCAACTCACCATATACATGTGAGTCTATTTCTGAATTTTCTATTCTGCTCCATTGATCGATTTATCTGTCTTTACACTAATACCACTCTATTTTGGACACTATAGTCTTAGAGTGAGGTAGTGTAAATTCTCCACATTTGTTTTTCTTTTTTAGAGTTGAGTTATTTTAGTTTATATAGGTCTGTTATATGTTGAATATATAGGGGATTATGTCTTCCACAAAAATTGTATGTTGAAGTCCTAACCTCCAGTATGTCAAATGTGAATGTATTTGGAGATAGGAACTTAGAGAGATAATTAAGGTAAAATGAGGTTATATGAATGGTTCGTAATTTAATATGACTGGTGTCCTTACAAGAAGAGAAGATTAGGATACAGACACACACAGTGGGAAGGAAGACCATGTGAAGAATAAGGAGAAGACAGCTATCTACAAGCCAAGGAGAGCAACTTCATAAGAAACTACTATGCTGATACAATGATCTTGGACTTCTAGCCTTCAGAACTATGGAAAAATACATTTCTGTTATTTAAGCCAATCAATCTATGGTATTTGCTATGGCAGCCCTAGCAACTAATACAAGGTTCTTCACATGGATTTTATAATCAGTCTATCATTTTCTAGCCTCTTTACTTTGCTTATCTAAACCTCCCACTCTAACAGTGAAAAACTTGGCTTCAACCATCCACCATTCATTTACTTGTTTAATTCCAGTATACATGTATAACAATAACAGAATTATCAGGCTATACTGCTTGGGAAACAACTTAATCAACTAGAGTACAATGCCTATATACCATTCCTTTTGCCTTAAATTGTACAGACTCCACTCATTTCCAAAGTTATTTACATCAAATACCTTTTTCCCCCACCCTTTTTTCATAATTTTATTATTTTGAATTAATAATTTTTATTATTTTCTTTCTTCTGCTTCCACTGCTTTTTAATTTCCCCCTTTTTTTATAGTTTCTTAAGGTCAAAGCTGAAGTTAGTGATTTGAGACCTTTCTCTTTTTCTAATATCAGCATTCAGTGCTATAAATTTCTCTCTATGTTCTCTCCCTGATTGAGGTGCAGTTTACGACTTTTGATACATTATATTTTTATTTTCATTCAATTCAAAATACTCTCTAATCTGGTTTATTTTTTTGACCTAGAGGTTATTTTTAAGTGTGTAATTTAGTGTCCAAATATTTGGTGATTTTCCACATATCTTTTTGTGATTGATGTCTAACTTAATCCCATTTTGGTCAAAGAACATATTTGTACGGTGATCCGAATCCTTTTAAATTTATTGAGACTTGTTTTGTAGTTCAGAATATAGTCTATCTGTGAAAATGTTCCATAGACACTTGAAAGAATGTATATTCTTCTGTTTTAGGGTGGAATGTTCTCTAAATGTCAATTAGGTCAAGTTAGATGATAGTGTCATCCAAGTCTTCCGTATTATTACTGATTTTCTTTCTACTTTTATCAATTATTGAGAGAAGGGTGTTGAAATATCTGACTATAATTGTAAATCTGTCCATTTCTTCCTGCAGTTTTATCCATGTTTGCTTCATGTATTTTGGAGCTTGAGTGTTAGAGACATAAACATTTATAACTCTTATGTCCTCTTTATAATTTTATGCTTTTATCATTATTTAATGACCCTTGTTATCTTTAATAATACTTGCTACTCTGAAATCTATTTTTACTGATATTATTATAGCCACTTCAGCTTTTTTGTTTTTATTAGTGTTTATATCCTTTTAGTAGAGTTGGGTCTTGCTTTGTTATATCTAATCTGGCAAACTATGTCTTTTAATTGGGGTATTTTGAGCATTTACATTTAATGTGATTATTGATAAGGTTGAATTTAAATTTAACATCTTGTTTTACATTTTCTATTTGTTCCTTCTGTTCTTTGTTCTATTTTTTCCTCTTTTTATGCCTTTTTGGTGATTAATTCAGTATTTTTTAATTAATCCGGTTTATCTCCTCTCTTAGCTTATTACATATAATTCTTAATTTTGTTATTTTAGTGCTTATTTTAGACCTTATGATATGGATCTTATTATTATTATTAGTTACTACTAATATTTTATCTACAGGGTCCATGACAAGGGCTAAAAAACTTTAGACTAGTTTTAAATGAAATAGTGAAAATTTGATTTAAAAAAATAAGCTTGGGTAAGGTCAACACACTCTAGGAATTAGTCAAAATTCAAACATGGAAAGGAAGGCGTGTGTGCATATATGAATATTTATGTTTATAGGAAGTAAAGTTTGGGTAATTTTACTTTTGTGCTTTTACAAAACAACAACAAAATTCATACAATTAAAAATACATAAAAATATAAAACCTCCTGCCATCATTCATTCATGCAACAAATATCTGTGGGTGCCTAATATGGACTAATATAGCCTAATATAGACTAACATTGATTACTTAACATCTGCCCAGCCCTGTCTTGATACTTTGGGGGTTATACAATAAACCAAAACAACTTTCTAAAGACATTTTTAGAAGAATTTGCAATATGATAAAGGAAATAACATAATTCTTCATGTAGAAATCTATTGCAAAAACAAAACACAAAATTTGATACCTACCCCTGGCTGAGTACACTGGGTTAAGGGTGTGGTCAGAATGACCTTGCTGAAGGGAGTCTTGGATGTCCTTTAAAATAACATTTAAAGTCATAAATCCAAAAGGAGTTTCCACATTAATGTCACTTATGTTTCCTGATAAGACAGATGTCAAAAGTTTAGGCTTGTTCATTTATTCATTTCTGAAGAAATATTTACCAAATATCTCCTGTATCCATCATTGGGCTGTGCTGAGGATTCAGAGGTGAGCAGACCTTTACCTGCTCTGTGACAAGTGGTTCAAGGTAGTCCCATCACCTGTATTCATAGGTACGGCGTGGCTGGTCTAACATGCAGACAAACACCTGACACTTGGAACACGCAGAAACATGTTTTGTGTAACTGTAGAGGATCATCTTACACCAAGTAGCTGAACTTAGGGTGGCATTTAGACTCAGTATTAGCAAGACCACCCCTCCAGTCAGAACCATCCAAAGATTATATGGCCTTTCTTGAAGGATAAGAGTGTCCTGTCATGGGGGCTGTTCAAGCTCTGGCTTAATAACCACTTGATGGGAATGTTGTAGAGGAAATTCAAATACTAACTAGTGGGAGTGCAGCTGGATAACCTTATAATTTCATTCCAGCTGGAGAGCATATGATCTCATGAACTCCATTGCCCCTGATTCCTAGCATTCTGGTATTTCCTGTCTGCCACTGGGAGGCTGGCTGGGCTTGCTCCACCACCTGAAGCCCAGCACTCTTCCCAGGAGTTGCAGCAGAGGGGCTGGCAGCGGACTGCTACCCCGGCAGGCAGGCAGGTAGGCAGCACGCTCTGGGGCCTGCTGTAGAATCTTAAACCCTCAGATAGGCAAAGGCTCCATGCGTCACGTGCCTGACACCACTATTCCTCCCCAAACCCCAACCCGGACTTCTTATGATGACCCTGGAGTCGCTATGGTTTGAGCCTTGCAAGGCTGGAATTGGACAGTAGGACAGGCTGTTTTATAAGTGTCTCTTAGTCTGTCCAAGTTTGTACTTCCTTTAAAATACCTTTCAGGATTTGTTTGTTTGTTTTTTCTTTTCATTAACTTGAAAAAACAATTTATATTTTGCCAAGAGAGTAAAAAATCCTTCACCCAGAGGATTTCTTTTCTTCTCATCCCTTAGTAAAGGCTGTTCTGAGTGGGTTTCTAGGCTGGCTGGGCACTGGATTTACCAATGAGATCACTCACAGCACTTGAGAAAGAAGATTTGGTACTTGTGGCTTTGATTTGAAAACTGTATCTACTCCCGGAGATTAGAGAGATGCTTCTGCTGTGTGTGTGTGTGTGTGTGTGTGTGTGTGTGTGTGTGTGTGTGTACAGTCAAGCGCACATGTATTGTTTTTGCCAGGTGGTGAAATAGACTGTCATGACAAAAAGGAGCTTGTGAACAAACAGACCCTGCCTCACCATGTTAAATGAACTAAAATCCAAATACCTTAATGTGATATAAAATACTCTCACAGTGATCTATTTCCCAGCTCTCTGCTTCCTCTCCTGCTCACACTCCTATCCTTTCCTCAATAATCTGCAAAGTAACTCAAAATTCTTGCTTCTTGCAGTATTATTTATATATCTCCAGAAATTCTGCTCAAAAGAAGTGAGTACCCTGGGAATAATTTCTCGTTAACCTATTAGTACCCATCTTAGCAGGAATTGTTTTATCACATGGTCTAGCAGAGAACCTAAATTCTATATAGGATGAGACCTAAGATAGGAAAGTTTTGATGGAGAGGGGAGGGGAAGCAAAGGACCTGATGTGAGCAGAGTCTAAGGAAGGAAGCAAAGTAGTGAGGGGCCCTATAGAGCAGCTATAAGGATCAAATGAGAGTGTGAAGTTGGTGGCAAATATGTGTGTTTTCTGCCTTATCCCATTTCCAAGATGGGCACTTGGACTACGCTCCCAGAGTCCCAAGAGTAACAACATGAAGGCTTCTCTCACCTTGGACTGCTGTTCAGGGGCCACTTCCTACAGATAAAGCAGGAGAACAACAGAGGTAAAACCAGCTGACCCTAAGCACAGCCTGGGTTCATTTCTATCAGTCTCTGTAGAGGCTTTGTAATGGTAATAAGGCACTGGGCTTGGAGTCAGAAGACTTGGCTCCAGGCCCAGTTCTGCCATGTACCAGCTATAAGATCTTGGGCTAGCCTCAGTTTCCTCATCTGTCAAATGACATCAGGTTTCTGTACCCTTTCTCTGATTGACCTCATACACTCTTGTTATAGTAACTACTATTCATGTGCCACTGTCTCTTAAATGCAAATGGCCAAGCCAGACCCCTCTGCTGAGTTTCTGAGCCCTGAATTTAAACTTCCCCAAATATCTCTATTTGGGATTCACAGGCTCCCTAGATTTTAGCGTGCCCAATCGATCTGATTATTTTTCTTTCCAAATATACTCCTTTTCCTAATCACACATGGGTGAATGACATTGTCATCCACACATGGGCCCAAAAAGAAAGCTGGATGTTTGTCCTTGCATCTTCTATGCCTGACACATTCCATCAGTCACAAGTTCTGTAGAGCCCTTTTAAATATCTCTTGAATCCATTCCTACTCCCCATCCCTACTGCCACTGCTCTGAAATGAAATCTTATTGACTTTCTCCTGGACCACTTAAGTATCCTCCTGTCTTACGCTTCAGTCTGGCAGTGTCCCCCTACTACATAATTACTTTTCCTAAACCGCAAATCTCTTATTAAAATCCCTAGTAATAACCTGTTTATTTCCCTTGGGGTAAAACGCCAAACTCTTTAACATATCCTGAAATGTACTCACCTGTGATCTGACCCTCAATTACCTCTCTTGACTCATTACGTATCTACCTTTTCTCCCATCCTTTACATTCTATCTCAAACTACACTCAACTACTCAGTGTGGCACAAATGGACCAGTTTCTCTCTTGTAACCTGAATGCTCTGCTCCCTCACCTGGCATTCCATCGGCCCCCTTCCTTGCCTGCTCGGCCCATACTTTCCCATTAAAACTGAGATCCATTTTCTTCCTCAAGAAACCTCCCTGGTCCACCTGAGCCAGAATGGGCTGCCTCAAGGTGTCCTCCTCTCATGGCACCTATTGTATTGAGTGGTGATGGCTGTACATTGTCTATTTCCTTCAGGGGTCTCTGAGCTCTTTAAGGGTAGGCAGTATGCCTCGCTCACCTTTGTCTCCCTACCGCCTCGCATGGTGCAGAGATCTTCATTAGTGCTTGTTGAGTAAATGAATGACTGTGTTTGTCACTTTGCAGAGTCCTTGTGAGGATTAAATAATGATATGAAAGATTTTGCAAACTGTAAATATGTCAGGGATATTTTTGAGAATCAAATGATTTAGGGAGGAAATGAACATGCTAGGTAGGTTCCCTGGACAGTGAAAAAAGAAAGATATTGAACTACGATGGCCTAGAGAATCAGGAGAATACCAAGACAGGTCTGAATACAACACATGTGACATGGAATTGCTAGAGAAAGAAAATGAGCATATTGAGAAATCACTCTGGGTCACATGTACTCAGGAAATTCATGCTGTCCAGTTCTGGTCTGTTCATATGCACAATCAATCATTCAATTCGGGTACTGAGCAAACATATTTATAGCTTGACATCAGAGCTTTCTTATGTTTATATGACTATTAGGTGGAACATGTAGACTTTGGGAACAATAAACTCACAGAGTCTTCTTTAAAAACACAGACTGGATTTTGATGGCATTTTGGGAGAGGCCCTAGAAATGTTCATGTTCTCCTTGCCAATGATGCCTCTTCTGTGTGTGTGTGTGTGTGTGTGTGTGTGTGTGTGTGTGTGTATGTGTATGAGAGAGAGAGAGAGAGAGAGAGAGAGAGAGAGAGAGAGAGAGAGAGAGAGAAAGAGAGGAGAGAGAGAGAAATAATGATACAGTAAATGGGAAACAAAGTATTTGTATTTTTGTGGGCTGTGCATAATACCTACCTGCCCCTCTCCTCCCCACTGCCACCAAACAGAGTTCTGGAAGAAGTGAATTAGATCACATTGTTAAGGCTAGAAACTGCAATGTGGCCTCCTATTCCCTTTAACAGTGAAAGCACATGTCAGGCTCTCACCACAAAGTAGGGTAGTGAGTGACAAAGCCAGAGATAAAGAAAAAGATCCAGGCCCTGATGTGGGGGTGGGTGGACATGGGGGTGGTGGCTGGTCATGGACATGTGGATGTTTGTTGAGTGCTGGATGAACAAGTCCCCGCCACCTCACAGAGGCAATATAAAAACTGCACCCTTGATAACCTTGGTAGTATAATCATATTGGCATGACGTTCACCTTGAGAAAGAATCAGAAGGATATAAACAAGAAGAGTTTCTTTCTCCTTACCACTTCCATGGAGAAAATCGGGGCCCCTACCCATCCAGGAAGGCAGTCAGGTGGAGCATTAATTAATTAATCATTGTTGTTTATCCAGTACTATTAAGAACTGAGTTGTGCCCTCCTCCCAAATTCATATGTTGAAGGAAGCCCTAACCTCCCATGTGACTGTATTTGGAAAAGGGTCATTTAAGGTAGGAATTAAGGTTTAAATGAGGTCATAAGAGTGGGGCCCTAATCATCTAGAACCAAGATCCTTAAAAGAAGTGGCAGAAACCCCATAGATTTCTCTCTCTGCATGCAAACAGAGAAAAGCCCTACTGAGGACACACCTACAAGCCACAAAGAAAGCCCTCACCAAAAAAACAACTTTGCTGGCATCTTAATCTGGACTTTGAGCCTCCAGAAATGTTAGGAAATTCATGTCTGTTGTTTAGCTCCCCCCCCCCCCGCCATTCTGCTACAAATACCTACTGTGTGCAAAGTCTTTTGTCCTCAAGTGTTGCAAAAAAAGATCCCTTTCAAGAATCCATGGTTTCATTGCTTGTTTGTTTGAGTCCTATTCTTTGAATCTCCTTAGATAACATTTCTTCCTGTAACAACACTGTTTAAGATAAAATTTGACCTCCCAAGAGGTTTTGAGAGAAGTCACCCCTCATCTTTCATTACAGGCCACTCCCTCTGGCTCCTCCTTCTCTCTCCTAAACTCGAAGTTTGTTCACCCGTGATGTAAGTGGAGGAAGAGTCATTCTCAAGCTCTTGCCAGGCTTGCTGCCAAAAATAAATTCACATCCCTGTGGCCCCTGGCAGGAGAGAGGGAGAACATGGGCTCTGAATTCCTCAGATCTTCCTAGTTTGCTGCACATGTACATTAAAATTCCTTGACTTTCTTGAAACTCCTAAGAGGTACATAAATGACTTCAAGTTTTCTCAGCAGTATCATGATAGTTTTTCAAGGTTTAGTTTTCAGAAGGGGTTTGACACATTTCCCCAAATTGAGAACTTTGTTCAAAGAGTGCTCAAGTTACTGAAATAAGCTACCATGAGCATGATTCTGAGTTGTGGGGGGTAGAGAGTTTAATTTGTATAAACCAAGGTTGGGGGCCCTGGGCTGTTGACAAAGTGGACATTGATATCTGCTATTATGACTACCAGCTATAGGAATGGTGCTGCTCACAGAGCCTTTCACCTCACAGTTGTGTCCTGTTGGAGAATATAGGGCTGGGATGCCAGCCTGATATGTGCCAGAGGACTTTACAGGTAAGCAGAGTTGGCTCCAACCACAAATCCCACGGGGGACAACTCTGAGGACAGAGAAACAAGTTGGAGTCACAACCCAGGTTGGTAGCAAGACAGAGACCCGACTGAAGGAGAGAATACCATGTTGTGGTGCATCCTTTCCTCTTTGCCTTTAATTTCTCAACAAAGTTAAGAAGGAGAAGCAAGAGGAAAAGTTAGAGAAAAAGGAACATCAAGGTCTTTTAACTAACTTCTCTTTTTTTGTGAATTAATGATTCATAAAGAATGACGAGTTGCTACTCACAAGGATTAAGAGCTCATGAGTGGCATGTCTTTGCAACCTAAAATGGTCTGTGTGAGAAGCTGAAGGAAAACATCTGCTGGATTCGAATGATGTCTAGAATCATTCATCTTGTGAATGGGCTGTCCACAGAAGGAGTTTAAACCACCAACCAAATACCAGAGACCCTCGATCTCATGAGAAGTTATAAAAAGGCAAGTTAATGAGATATAACTTTTTGCCTCCCAAAGTTTAAAATGTTTAACAGGACCACTTTGAGTTTCTAGTTCAAAGAGTGAAGTGGACCCACATATTTTCTTCCCTTCTTCTCAGAGGCTTATTGAAATGTCAGCAAAGATGTGCAAAAGGAAAGACGTGCACCTTTCTACAGTGGTGCAGAATGCAGCAGGTGGGGACATCAGCAGAGTGTTTGATAACTTTCCAGAAGATAAAAAACAGTGGGACTGAATTGCCAAATAATTACAGATGGAGCAGCAGTATCTGAGGTATGAGAGAATGCTCCAGTGGAAAGAGAGCCAAATTTCTAGGAAAGGGGGCCATTTTCCTGGGGGCTTTGGAAGTGGCACCAAGCTCTGAGTTGACAGAAAGGGGAAGTAGGAATGGAAAGTGGGTTGGCTGTCAGGATGACTATTTGTAGGGCAATCTGTGAAGCAGCTGAGCTCGTCGCCCACCCTCACTCTCACCACCTCCCCTGCCATGTTCTCATCACCTTCACAGATGAGTCTGCTCTTTGGGGGATTCAACAGTTGGCTGAAGGAAGTCTAGGCCTCCTCAAGTAAGGATTGGCTCTCCAGAGTGAGGTTTTCCTTGATTTGGCCCTGAGGAGGGCACATGCAGGGATATAGGGAACATCCTTGTCACCCTGATTTCTACCCCATAACCGAAAGTGAGCAGTGTGAGTCCATGTACTCTACCTATTGACATACACTCTTAGATATAAATGGATGAGCAAGACTGGCCAGAGTTCTTAAAAATTAAACATTTCAACAGACCGCCTGGAAGACAAAGTTGAGGAAATATTCCAGAATATAGAGCAGAAAGAGAGAGATGGAAAATAAGAGGGAAAAGTTAAAAGACATGTAGGATGAATTCAGGAAGTTCAACATCTGTCTAGCAGGAATTTGAGAGAGAGCAGAGGAAACGAGGGGGAGAAATTATCAAAGGAAAGACAATAATTTTCAAGTTGGAAAGAGCCACTGAGGCTTGAGTATACAGAATTTTTAAAAAGATCCATATATTTTATGGTAAAATTTAGAATGTGAAATATAAAGAGAAGATTCTCAATGCTTCCAGGGTGTACTATGAAAGAACAAAAATTAACATGGCCTTGGCCTTCTTGCCAGTAATTTTGGATGCCAGGAGAGTAACCTAGTGAAGCAATGCCTTGGTAGTACCAAGTGATTTTCCATCTAGAATTATCAGCCCACACAAACTATTTGCCAAGCATCAGGGCAAATAAAGAGCTTTTCAGAACTTACTCAATTCTTCAGTTAATAATACAGTTTTCCTCCCCCCAAAAATAAATAAAATATAAAATAATACAGTTATCCCTTAGTATCCTTGTGGCATTGATTCCAGGACCTCCCACAGATATGAAAAATCCATGGATGCTCAATTCTCTTATATAAAATGACATAGACTTTGCATATAACCCATGCACATCATTCTGTATATTTTAAATCACCTCTAGATTACTTATAATACCTAATACAATGTAAATTTATATAGTTGTTATACTGTACTGTTTAAGGAATAATGACAAGAAAAAAGGCTATGTATGTTCAGTACAGATGCAACAATCATCACCCTAACTACATATTACACATCAGCAACAGTGTAAGCATTTTTTTCCAAATATATTTGATCTGTAGTTGGTTCAATCTGGGGATGTGAAATCCATGGATACAGAGGGCCAACTGTACAACTGTAATGTTAAAAAAACTTGACAATTGATTTTCAGTTTTCAGAATTAATTTTGTCTATAGACACAACAAAGACTTAGACATTTATCTATCGTCTTCATCTGTTCTGGCTGCTGTAACAATATACCACAGACTGGGTAGCTTATAAACAACAGAAATTTATTCTCCACAATTCTGGAGACTGAGAAGTCCAAGATCAGGGTGCCAGCACAGTCGGGTGCTCATTAAGGCCCTCTTCTGGGTTGCAGACTGACAAGTTTTTCACATGGCACAAGAGGCAGGCAAGCTCTCTGAGGCCTCTTTTGTCTGGACACTAATCCCATTCATGAGGGATTATTACAGCATCCTCATGACCTAAAAACCTTGTAAAGGCCCCACCTCCCTAGACCACCACAATGGGCATGAGGATTTCAACATATGAATTGTAGAAGACATAAGCATTCAGTCCTTAGCATTGAAAGATTATATGTGTGTGCAGGCCAATAAGATGAAAGAGAAATTTGGGAAAGAGCAAGTCATGAGATCCAAGAAGTATTAAAAATAACTTAAGGGTGTAATTAAAATTAAAAAAAAAAAAAAAGACAGCAACTGTGGTACATATGTAGAAGACAATGAGGGAAAATGGTATGTTTATGAAATTGGATTATCTTAATGATATGTTCATGAGGATATATGTTTCTATTGTCAATTAGCTTAAAAAAGAAAAGTAAGTAGAAACCCCAGAAAAAGAAATATCAAGGCATAGCTGTGAGAAACTGATTAGGGAAAAAAAAGATGATTTATTTGGTTTTGACTTTTGAACATTACCTGTTGAGTGAATTATTTTATTCCTAACTTGATTCTTTAGTAAATAACTTGTATATTTACAGAATTATAAAATCTGCCTTTTGGTTTAAAATTTTTAGAATAAATTTTTAGACAAAGTATGAAAGGCTTAACTTTAGTTTCAGAATAGAATACAACTATGGTTAGCCCAATAAATCTAAAAAGGAATGGGGCTGTTATGGCAGAAGAAAGGGGGTGAAGGAAGTAAGGAGATAGGGTGGGGGAAAGAGAGCAGAGGGACAATTTCCTCATTTACATACTGAGGAATCAAGTAGAACTCTGTCTAAAATGATGACAGTGAGAAAAAAAACAGAGATAACGAGAGGATATATTAGCATAAATCCTCATATGCAGAAGTCAACAAATACTGTAGAAAGTTGATAAATGGAGAAATTGAGGCATAAGCATATTATTTAGTATTTTGTGGCAACTATTAGAAGAACCAAATCAAAATTGGTTAAAGTTGGTTACCATAAGGAGAGGAACAGGGTAAGGAAGGGGAGAAGGAGATTTTAATACTATTAAATAGTATTAAATAGTATTCATGTACCTTTGAATGTAATTTTTATCACATGTAAATATTAGTCTAAAAATAAAAGTGGAAATAATAGTACTCTTACCAAATGTTGGCACTGGTGAAGAAAACAGACCCTCTTATACTTTGTTTGCATGAGTAAAAAATTGTATTGGCCCAAACTTTTGAAAGAGCAATTTTGTAATATTAAGAAGAACCAGTCTCTTCATCTAATAATGATAATATTATATAAGTTTCCAATCCACAAGGATGATGAGCAGCAGCTGGCAAACCAACCAAGAGGAGGCAGAAGGATATATAAGGGTTTTCCTTCATTGCACATGAGTGTGAACACACACACACACACACACACACACATGCATGTACACGCCCTGCTGCATGTCTCAAATATTGACTTGCTAAGGTGGAAATATCAGCTACGCAGGTTTTTAGAGCTCTCCCATCTCCAGCATTAATTTTTTGTAGTGATCCTTACAAGGAAGGCCATTTCTGGTGGTTTCTCCATCCTCACATGAGTCATTTTGGTTTACTTTTGTGGAAGCAACTAACTTGGGAGCTGTGACTTTTTCCTCCTGAGAGAGTCTGGAGCTAACCACAGCCCGTAGGCGCTGGTCAGCCCCTTGGAAGCCTGCCCTTGACTCTGTTTGTCCTGTCCTTATAGTTATTCAGAAGAGGCCCTGTCTGTGTTCCAAATGTGTTCGCTTGTTAGAGAGGCAGCCTTGTGGCCTGACATGCCCACTCTCCCTGTGTCATTGCTCATGCTATGGGAAAGAGAATGCCAAAGCCTTTGGACAGCCTCGGCAATGGCTATCCAGCTTGACTTGAGAAACGAAGCCAGGTTCTTCCCAGGATTTGGTAATGAGACTCCTGGGAAATGCTTATGTCCAAACTACATTTTTGTAGAACATAACAGTTAACACATAATTACTCGCAACAGCCCTTAATCTGTTTTAGATGAGAAAAATGATGCTCAGAGATAGCACGGCAATTGCCTATGATCCTTTCACTAAGAAGTTAAGTATGGATTAAGATCCAGATCTTCTGATTCCTAATCTTGCATTTTTTTACACTACACTATGAGATGTTTATTAAGACTTCTTAATGTGATAGTTGTTGAGATTAGTCAAGAATCTTTTTACTGTGCTTCAGTTTCATTGAAATCCTGTTCTAAATGGTGATATCCAGCATCTTAATTTTTTGGGCTTTGGATTATATCCTAATGCTACTTAACAACTGTTTACCCCTAGTCAAGTTCACACAACATCTCTGAGCTTCAGTTTCCTCATCTGTGAGATAGAGATAGTAATATTTATCTCCAAAGCTCACAGGATTGTTGTGAGGTTAAAAAGACATAATGTACATCAAGCACTAAGTGGTGGTGGTGATGATGGCTGTCAATGTGAAGAGAATTACTTTAAAACATGTTAGCACATTAAATAACCTTTCCAAATTTCCTTTTCAGACGAGTTCCTAATTAATTACTTTCCTGTCTTCTAAAATATCAACTCATTTCACAATATTAATTTTAAAAGTAGCTGGTTATGCCACTTTGTAAAGATAAGAATTTTGAGTTAGCAAACTCTCTTGCCAAAAGCAACTATAATATGCCAGATCCAACGTGAGTATGTGTAATTGGATGACAGTGAGTCTCATTCTTTCTTGACAACAAGAACGTGGTTTCTCAAGGAGAAATGGAAGCTGTGTACATGGTATGTAGGGTTTTTTCAACTGATGAAGCAGCATCCTTTCTATTAGGAACAATACACTTGTTAAGTGAATGCCAATATCACAGGTATTCAGAAGAGTGTACAACATTTGTACTTGGTAAATTCATTCTTACCAAGTTCATAGGCAAACAAATGGAGACTATTATTATAGCTTTTGCACACTGGAGAAAATGAATGTCAGACAAAACCATAAGCTTCTGTGCTCTTCAAAGTCAGGCGGATAGGAGATGGGAGTAAAGTAGGCATCTTGTCTGCAGTGAGAGGACTGTGATACTGGCTATAGCCATCAAGGGGATAGAAAAATCAAGTCACTTCCTGTGAATTACGATAAGTCTATAAAGACACCAAATGTGTAGGTAAGGGAGGGAAGTGAGGAGACAAGGTACATATGTAAAAAGGAAGATAGGTGTAACCCATTTAGGGGAGACTTATTCTTTGTAATAGTGTAAAGCAACCACACCCCAATGTACATATGCCATAAACCTAGGCTCCCTGTAGCGCAGTGAGGTTCACAGAGGGGCTTTGATTATGTGTCTACTTGGGGAACTCCGAGAAAGCAGGTCATCACAGGCCCTAGGATCAAGAAGTCTACTTGCTTTTTAGAGGAAATGGTGTTGGAATTGTAGGATTGATCTTCAAAGTCTTAGCGTAAAGGATAACCATTAAGGCTGTACCAACCCTGAGTATGAAAACAGAATGAGGGAGAA
Source organism: Eidolon dupreanum (assembly GCA_028627145.1). Classification (NCBI taxonomy): domain Eukaryota; kingdom Metazoa; phylum Chordata; class Mammalia; order Chiroptera; family Pteropodidae; genus Eidolon; species Eidolon dupreanum. The sequence goes on along the minus strand of CM053502.1, from coordinate 61,416,672 downwards.
AGAGAGGATTTCTCTGACAAGCTAGAACTTCTCTTTGAATAATCAGATGCATTGAAGAATATGCATGTCTTCAAACCCAAGTCAGCAAAAAAATGCTTTGAGTAAGATTCAGAGTGGTCTTATTTTGCAGCACTTAAGAGACCTGATCTCACACATTAAAATTATTGAGAAAGTTAGTAATAGAAGAAGGAAGAGAAAAAATATAGATCAAAACTGTAGAGCAGTGATACTCAACAGGGAAGTGAAGGGGGTAATTTTTTCCCTACCCCCATCCTAAGGACATCTGATATTGTCTGGAGACATTTCTGGTTGTTACATGTGGGAGATGGGTGATACTAGCATCTAGTGGGTAGAGAGGGGCAGAGATGCTACTAAATGTCTTACAATGTTCAAGACAGCCCCCACTCCCAACAAAGAACTATTTGACCCCAAATGTCAAAATCGTGAAAGTTGAGAAATCATAGTTTAGATCTATCATCCTTTATATCAGATAGATCAACCATTAAACAATGTAACTAATTGAATGAAAAAACACTACAGGCAAGGACAGAGGCTTATGCTAGAAACAAAATAAGTTATATGATTAATAAAATCACTGCAAATGAGAAAGATTAGCTCTCCCCCACCAACCTATTACCTTAAAATTTTCAAATATAAAGACTTTAATAGAATCATATTTTTAAAAAGCTACAGAAAAATTTTTAATGATGTTATAACTCTTAGACATATATATTATTATTCATCAATGACATGAATTGCCTTATTTAATGTTTACAATTTGGTATAATTATCCCAATTTCATAGACCTTGAGAGATAAAATTTTAATGTTTTTCGGACATCTGTTCTGTGTCGGCCACTGTGGTTGTTATCCAGATAGATAAAAGCTCAGTCTTAAGAAGTTCAAAATCTCCTAGGAGACACAGAAATGTGATACATATAATAACAGAAATATAAACACAGCCATGGGAGAAAGGGGGAGGAAACCAAAGTCATTTGATTGAGGTTACAAAACTAGTAATTGGCAGGGCTGAGACTTGTCTTAAAGTCCTCTGAGTCTCCAGTAAGTCCTCTGTTTTGGCATAACGGTTTAACTCCCTTAGCCTTTCCACAGAAGTAAACACAAAACTGGGAAAATAAATCCATAAATTAGATTTATGGGTGAAGTTTAGAAACATTGTCAAAGGGTAGTGAAGAGTGGGATATTAAAAGGGAAGATACGACCTAGCAAAACAAAAAACAAAACAAAACAAAAACAAAAACAAAAACAAAAACAAAGAGGCTGCTGCCTTCAAACCCACCACTGGGCTGTTCTTAAGGTTTGTAGTTATATTAAGACCCATGACTCCTGAGTAATCTGACTTTGAGTTGGAGGAGCAGGAAACAGAATTCCTTCGGGATTGGGCTAAGCCACTCCCAACGTTGCAAAGTTTGCCTTCCCCTCTTGGGAGCAGGGCTGAGAAATTTAGGGAGACTCAGGTGAGTGGGAGGAGCGGCTGAACAACACAGGTACACATAAGGGAAGAGACAGAAAAGTGGCCTGGTTAGCCCTTTCCTGCCTCTTTTCCTCCCCCAGCCCTGGATGGAAATATGAAGCCACAATTTACTCACAGTCACTCATTCTGATGACAAACAAGAAGCTGATTCCAATGAAATACCATTTCACAGCTGTTTGCTTCCACTCTCATTTTCCAGGAGATACGCTTTTTGCCATGGGACTTACTTAGATGGCTCTGAGACCCCAGGCAAATTCAAGCAGCACTGGCTGGCTCCCTGTGGGGGAGGATGACCCAGCAAGTTTGGTGACTAAAGCCAAAGAATTAAGTCCCTCCCTTTGTCCTTTCAGGTGGAGGAGGAGGTAATGGGACCAGGCCAGTAACACAGAGTACTCATTTTTCATTCAGCTCAGGGCTTTGTCCCCAGGGAAAGGAACAAGAAATAAACACGAACTTTATTCCAGGCCTGAGACCTGGAACTTCAAAATCTTGATGTTGTCTTGGGCCACTCAAGGCTGAGTTACCACTGTGTTTTTTTATTTGTGGCTCTCTACCATGGCCATAGCTGATTGGACTGGAGCAAACACCTGACCTGACTTGGCTAATCACATACTCTATTGAGATTTCGAAAGTGGTGCCTCAGAGACACTGAACAAGTTCAACTAGAGGTTCTTCACCTTTGCTCTGTATTGAAATTGCCCAGGGAATTTTGAAAACACACACACACACACACACACACACACACACACACACACACACATATACTCACACACACCCCTCTTCTGTGGTAGAGCCTGCTCTGTAGAGCCACTTACTGCGGGTAGTAGTGGCACAAGTGCACAAAGAACACACAGAGGACAATTAGGTGCTTTAGAAAGAAGCTGAAATGAGAGACCAAGACTCTAAAAAGGGTAGATAGTGATCATGACTCTTGAGAGCTTTCTAGTTCTGGGTTCCAGCATCCTCAGACCTGGTTGTAGTTCCTGCCTTTGAATCTTCCCTTCTGAATGTTTCTTCTCAAGATATTTTGAGTAGCTTCTATTACATACAACAAAATAAACCTTTACCAAACCATTCTCACAGTCCATCCATCACTGTCACTGCGTCGTGCTTATTTTACCTCAGAAATCTTACGTATCATCCTTGTAGGCTTTTCAGTGGAGCTCTCATTTGTGCCATCTCTGACTGGACTCCCTGACCTCTTCTCTCTCATCCACCCTCCACATAAAACAGATCTGATTCACTCATCCTCAGTCTTAGAGTTCCTCATTGCCTGTTAAAAATAACAAAATAGTTTTGCATAAATTTACTTGTAAAAATATCTCTATTATATTACTAACTAGAAAAAAAATAAGATCAGTAGGTATAGTATACTTAATTTTGTTTAAATGTGATTTACATATTTATACATAAAAATACCTGTATAAGTTTAGGAAAAACAATAGACATATACTAAACTATTAACAGTGATTTCCTTGATGAGGTGATTTGAGTGGACAGAGAGGAAATTTCAATTATGTCTTATTTTCTATAACATTTAATAAAAAGGTGTATAGGTAATTTAACATTTTCTTCCAATATTTTTAAAAAATCTCCAGGTCCTTCACATTTTGCCCCCATTTACTAGCGTTTCCCACTTCTTTATGCCAGATGCCCTCTGGCTATTCTGAGTTTTTCATTCTTCTCTCAAAATGGCATCCCCTTTTCATGCAACTATGGCATTGCCCATTCTGTGCCTTCTTTCTAAAATGCCTGTACTCCATTCTTTATCAGAAACACTTCTACTTTTCTTTTTTGATCCCGCTTCAATATCAACCCTCTAGGAAGCCTTCCTAGACTGATCTATCCTTATTTCATGTCAAAGTTAGTTGTTCTATCTCAATGTCCCCATGGTCCCCTGCTTTCATGTCTGCTATAACACCACCAAATTGTGTTCTGGGCGCTGAGATCACATGATTGTCTCCCCAACTTGAGATGAGCTCCTTGAAGGTGAGGACTGAAGCTTATTCATCTCTGTCTCTTCCTATCTAACAGAGAACTGGAATAATGATAGCTGCACAGAAAATCTGGGTTGGTTGTTGAATGAATTGTGAACAGGCTCTTGCACACAAGGTAGAGCCATGATGTAGTTGCAACCTTCCCTGCCTCTACTAGATATAGTTGACCAACTAGAACTCATCATTAGCCTCTACTAGATATATTTGACCAACTAGCCCTGGTCCTGAGCCAGTCTCAAGCATGTGGTTGTTGCTTTTTACCAGCTAACAGGCTCAGTACCAAGCTGGAATGGTAATTATTGATATAACACTCTAAACATCACAGGGATAATTTGGAATGCGTGTCTAGTGGTTACTGACTAATAATAAAATAATAAAGCTATGCCTGTTCTGAAAAATGTCTAAGTGATGGGTCAAAGCTTATTTCTGTGTGAGTATTCACCACTCCCTCTCTCCTGGAACTCTAAAGAGAATGCCTTAATTCCAGAACCCCTGACTTCTCCTCACTTCCAAAGAGGAAAGGTTCTTGGTTGCTAGGAGAGAAGCTAAGTTAAGCTATGTAATAAAACCCTGAGGAAGGAAGGGAATGAGAGTGGAGGAGAAAGGACAGTCAGGGAGGCAGGGAGTAGAGGAGTTTCTTCAGGGATGTGAGGACGGCACCATTAAATGTTTAAGATGATCTATTTGTGTCTATTTCCTGTAATGACTTACATGAGAGATGAGCAAAGAATGAAATTCCCTTTATATTTTGACTATTGCCCTGTGCTTCTTAAATGTGACACTGTCCCAAGGCCAACACACAAGATTCTACGCTTTGTAAAAGTTACACCTATAAATGGATGAGAAGGGCCTGTGATAAGATAAAGGCATGCCTTTCACTCAGGGTTTCACTAGCTCCCCAGCTACTTCTGTCAGAGAGAATAGAACCAGGGCAAGTAAAGGCAGCAAAGGTCCCAGAGCTGGTCAGTTACTGGTGGGCTGACAGGCTGATCAGTGAAGCACTGGATCTTAATGGGGGTGGGGAGAGAGCAGCCCAAACAACACTGTCCTTTCCATTCACTAGGGCTCTTACACCAAGGGAGTCCAGGAGCCCATGGGGGTAGGTTGGAAGGAAGAAGGGGAAACTTAATTTGGAATCAGGTTACAGCTTGATGTGGGTACCCTGGGACAGCCTGAAATTAGACAGGCTTCCATGTAGACCAAAGATGCCCAAGGAGCAGCCAGACCACTGGGTCACGGAGACCACTACTAGAAGGTGGTAGTTCTGGGGCAGCCACAATTTCTAATATCTCAACAATAGTATAGTTGAAGAGAAGCTTCTGGGACTTTCCAAATTTAGAATCCCCCTCCACATGGCCAAAAATCTTAAGATCAGAAGGGGAAGATTCCTGGGACAAGGTCGACATTAGAGAGACAGCAACATATATGGGTTAATTAACTGTGGACAGAGGGGCTCTTGGTCATGGCAGCCTCTTTGCTCCAAGATTATTACTGAACAGTTGAACCTGGGTGAGGGAATAGCAAAGGTAAAACAAGGTGGCTTGATGAAGAACTGCATCATCTTGGATGGAAAGTAGTGGGTACATTGGACTGCAAAATCCAGAAGTCCTGGAGTTGAGGCCTCGCTCACTGACATTATAAATAATGTTGCGATCTCAGTTGTCTCATGTGAAAAGATCTCTAGTATCTTTTACGTGAAAGTGTCTGACACATAGTGTACATTCATTCATTCATTCTGCGAAAGTATGGGGTACTTGCTATGTGTCAGAACTAGGCTAGGCACCGGGGACACAGGTGCCTGAGCAAGTAGATGTGGCCCCTGCCCTCATGGGGCTTACATTCTACTGGAAAAATAAAAATGCTGGTTGACTCTGCATCCCTCTCTGTCTCCTTCCCCACCTCTTTCCTGTAAAATGGCCTTCTGACAGTATTTTTAGAAATTGTTAGCAGGAAAGGGAAGACTCAGAACATTGTATTTTAGAACAGATAAGAAAGTGAAATAGATCTCCTGGCCATAACCATCCTCTCCAGCATAAGGGATTTGTGGAGTAACTGAAGGAGCTCCAGAATAAAGCCAAGAAATGATTACAGCCTCCCTCCAGGCCTTTCCAAGAAAACCATATTTTTTTTTCTCAGACTATGCCAACACCAAAGATAATCAAACCAGCATTTTAACAATTCTTTTGACATCAGTAGGATATTTGAAAGGCCATTTCTAGAGACTAATTAGAAAGTGGGAAAAGAGGATCATAGGGGAAAAATGAAAAGAACTGTGATCAATTGTAAAGGTAAAAATACTATAACAGTGATTTAATTAAGGTTACACACACACACACACACACACACACACACACACACACACATGTGCGTGCACATTCTTTCCTGTTCTCCATGGAGAACATTTCAAGATATAATATATTTCTGTTGTAGTGGGAATCTTTTAAGTTAGATGTAGGGAAAGACTTCCTGACTCTGAGTGATTAGATACCAACAAAATGGGGAGCTATAGAACAAAATCACCTTTCTTATATTTGAGAAAACAGACTTGCAGATAAAGTAACCAAACTTAACCCATGTAAATGCTTGTTACCTGATTCTATCCTCCAAGGCCCAAACCAAAGAAGTAGTGCCCAGCCTTGATGATTATCGTCCCTGGTGTGTAAGCAAGGCTAGATGCCTATAGGTTGATGGAGGTTCGATTCCACTTGAAGACTCTGCTCTCGAGTCTCCTTTCAGGCCTCCAGTTTGTTCTTCGCCTCTCTATCTGGCTCATTGCCCAAGAGGCTGACCTTGAGGAACTGTTCAAGGGCTCCTGATCTTGGGGTTGCAGTTGGGTTCAGCTGATGAAGGCGTACTGGCAGAAGGTCCTCCAGAAAAGCTGGAGGAAAGCAAGGCTGGATATCTATCCAACCCCCTCCTGTATGGCTTGATTCCTTTACAGAAGGCTGCAGCTCCTATTGCGTGACTTTTCCCATAGTTACAGTGCTCACTGGTTCAGGGAAATGCACCCCCATCACACCTTTAGGAGCAAAGGTGGTAACAGATTGTTGCCAAGACTGGACTTCCCTGAACCCAACTCAGACATTTGTAAATAGTCCTTTAATAAATAAATGCTCCTTAGTCAGCTCTTTGAGTGTATGTGCCATCTGTCTCCAGCTGGAATGTTGACTCACATACTCTGTGAATAAGACTTGAGGAATTTCTGAAATTTCATTCAACATTTATTTTAACAAAAAGCTTTTGAGCAACTACTTTATACAAGTGATAAACACTGAAAGACTTAATAATGTCTAGATATTTTTGAGTGTCTGGTATGCGATAGGTACTGAACTAATTTACATGATTTAATCACCGCAACAATCTGGTGGTGAATGTATTTTTAAACCACTTTTCAGGTGTGGAAACCAATGCTCATTACAGATAAGTACTTGCCTGAAGTACTTATCTATAGAGAAGTAGAGAAAGCAGAATTCGAACCCAGATAGGTTTCATTTTTCTTAATTTAAACTTCTCTTTATGCCCTCTTAAATACAATGATATTATGATATGATGTTCAGAGAAATAAAAAACAGAGAAGGGAGGAAGCATACCATGTGCCAAGAATTGGGTACAGAAAACTAGGCTGTGTTTTCTGAACTTGCAGTCTAATAGAGGTGCAAATACATATAGACAACTAATTGGGTAAAAAGCTTATCAGATGAACTAGGGGGTGGGAGAAGGGCAGTATGGAGGGAGGAGCATTATATGCAGTGACATGCTGGTCCTCCACCTTCTCCAAAAGCCCTGATTTATAGTGTTTGCAAATTTCTATGGTGTAAATACCCCCACCATGACTGATGTCAAGCTGCCAATACATCACTTAATGGGGAGTGGGGAAGAGATGGGCTCAACTGGCTCTTGAGAGTCAGTTCAAGCACACCACTGAATTTATGTGCAAGGGCAAGTTAAGTCCTGAAACAAAATAATGTGTTTGAGGAACTATGTGCTGCTAGAGCACAAGGAACCAGTGGTGGGGGAAGGTGGAATGGGAACAGGGATGAGACTAGAGAAGAGGTAGAAAAGCTCATAGGAGAAGGCTTTGGCTGAAAGGCTAAAGCTGCACTGTAACCACACACTGAGAGCTGGAAATATGGCTGATCCAAAGGGTCATGTGCTGTAAGTTACACTAGACACCGGATTTTGAAGACTTAGTAAAAAACATATATAAAAATCTCATTAATATTTTTATGTTGATTATGTATTAAAATGATAATATTTTGGCTATGTTGGGTTAATCACATATTTACAATTAATCTCATTTGTTTAATTTTACTTTTAAAACGTTGTTACTAAAAACTTCCAAGCAACATATGTGCTTCCCATTATATATATATATATATATATATATATATATATATATATATATTAGATAGTTTTGGGCCAGAGAAATTGGACTTTATTCAGCAGGCAACAGAGAGTCTTAGAAGAGTTTTAAACGGATGCGGTCTGCTGCCCATAAAGATCCATCTAGTGCTACGTGGAGTTTGCTGAGGCCAGGTTGGAAGAGGGAAATGAGAGAGTCTGGACCAGAGGCATGCAGGACTGAATGAAGGCAGAGGAAGTGTAGATGAGAAAGGAGAGAGTAGACTGGATGGGACAGGGTAGCCAATTGGATATGGGAGATGTTCAGAGAAAGGAATCAAAGATGATACACAGGTGTCTGGCTTGGGCAGCTGTCTAGATGGGAGTGGTATTAACAGAGATAAAAGTACTGGAGGGCTAAAAATTTTTGATAGAAGAGAATAGGATCAGTTTCAGATGTGATGAGTCTGAGGTGCCAGGGGATTTGCCAGTGTCCAAGAGGTAACTGGGTACAGGGGTCTGGAATTCTGCTGGCACCATCCATTCAGCTATCTCCTACCACCTATACTGCCACCATTCGAATCTAAGCCATCATAATATCTTATCTGGATTATTGCCATAAACTCCAGCTGATCTCCTTGCTGATGCATTTGTCCTGCTTTTCCTCATTTCAATCAACAGCTAGAGTAATCATGTTAAAAGCCTCATCAGAACATGGCTTATCTTCCCTCACAATCTTCCAGTGGATTCCACGGCACTCAGAGCTCATGCGACTCTAATATGGTGACTTAAGGCCCTATGTGACTCCGTCCTGCTACTCTCTAGGCTCCCACTCTTCTCTCCCTCAGTGCCTCTGCTCTAATGAAGCTGGCCTCCTCACTGTTCTGGAACCCACCAGGAGGCCTCCTGCCTCCGGGAGGTCTTTGCACTTGGTATTTTTCCCTTGGATTTCTGAAGAGTTGTCTCCCTCACCTCCTTCAGGTCTTTACCCAACTTTCCCCTCCCTGTGACGGCTTCCTGCTCACTCCATTTAAAGTGACACCCTAACCTTCCTTTCCCTTCATTAGCTTTTATCGCTATTAATTATACTTTAAATAGTTCTCATTTATCATGTTTAATGTCATCTCCCTCATTATAATGTAAGCTCTATAAGGCAGAAATTTTGCCTATTTTCTTCTCTGTTGCAACTTCTATACCTAGAATAGTTCCTGGCACATAGTAGATATTGGATTAATATTTGTTGCTTGAATAAACAAACTATAGTGTATCAATGGGGTGAGTACATAAGTCCTAGAAACAGACCTGCCTTTGGAATCCTAGCTCTGATGCTTGTCCTTGTGGCCTTGGGCTGGCTATTTAACATCCCTGAGCCTTAATTTTCTCATCAATAGAATGGAAAGATTAATAGTACCTCCTACAGAGGATTGTTATGGGGATGCACCCTGTCAAGAAATATTTATGGAACCCCTGCATGTGCCAGGAGCTGTGATTAATGGGGATTAAATGAGATACTGTGTAGAAGACTTTGACATTGTTTGTGCCATATTGTAAGCTTTCCGTAAATGTTAGTATTTACAAAGTAATTACAGGAAGAGAGGGAGGAGTATTAGGCAGTTGGAGAGAGAGGGCTGTGTGAGACACAGATCTGGGAGTGAGTGCACTGGAAGAGGCAGGGCTGGCCCAGGAGGAGTGAGCAAAGTGGAAGGGGAGGGAAGGAGAATCTGCTGACCCTGCTGAGTTCACAGAGATGAACGCAAGAAGCTGGACTTTAAAGGCTGGTTAAGGGGTGGAAGGGGAATTCCGGTGTCATCATCAACATACCAGTGCCAGAATCCTGAAAAATTGAAGACACAGATTCCCCCCAAAGGCACGAGTCACTCCTCCCAGGAGGAATGACACTGTGGGGGCCTCCTTTGAGCAGCAAGGGGCTGTGAGAAGAACACAATAACGTGACAGTTTCTCACATACTTCAGAGTTGGACTATGGAGTCCCTTGTCTCACTACCTGAAAGTCCCATGGAAGAGCTAGAGCCTCATATTGGGCAGCAGTGGACAATGGCTCTTTGTCACCAGTCAGAAGAGGTGAGAGCTCTGATGGAGGCAAAAGTCGAAGGGGTGGTATGCTGTGGGGGTTCCAGATGGCATGGGGATGAGGGTCAAGGCATTGGAAAGTCACAGGTCAGACAAGATAAGAGTATTAAGGACCTAAGGCCTTGCTCTTTCCCTCTAGACCTGGCATGACTCTGGCCTTTGCTGTCCTGGGCTGTGCCTTGCCCTGGGCTTCCTGGTAGGTTTTTCTGGAATACTTCTCAGGTTGCTTCTCAGCTTCATGACAGAAAGTTTGGAAGAAGCCTTTCCCGCTACCTACCCAGAGATTAGTGAGCCCAGGACAGCAATTATTTCAATGGCACAAGACCCTCAGGCACTCTGGCTCAATCGGTTCCCAGGAAGTGCTTCCCTTCATAAGCCTTTGTGTTCTATAGTGTCCCCCAACATGAAGCAGGGGACTTCACTGCCTTAGGGAATGGAACAGACTGAGAAATCAACCCCTGTAGTGTAGCCACTCACTTTCCACCCAAGTTAATACAAGCCACAACTGCAAGGCTTAAAGCACTCCTCCCCAACCCCTCAAAAAGATATGTTTCATAAGAGAAACATGCAGTTCAACAAGTAATTATAACATCAACTCCTATGTAACCACCATCATGAAAAGACCACTGCCGGCATCCAGGATCTTTTTTTTTTCCCCCCAAGACAGCATGTTGTAGTTTAAGAATGTGAATTCTGGAGCCAGAAGTGTTTATTTATGTCATTGTTCCTCTGCTCATTAGCTGTGTATGCTTGAGTGGATAATTGATCTCCGTGTGCTCAGTTTCTTCATCTATCATAGAAGTATTATGATAAAAATGCAAGCTCTTAAGTCTGTTTAAAAGATTAAATATTAATTAATATGTGTATAGTGTTTAGAACAGTGCCTTAGATAATATTGCTGTTCTTTATAGTATGCCATCTAAATATATATCCTTTAACAAATATGGTTTAATTTGCTAGTTTTTTGAATTCTATATTAATGGACTCATATACAAATAAGCAAACAGATAGGCATACGAAGCCCGTGAGATGAAAGCAGCAACATGGATGGAAGGGGAAATGGATGTTCCAGTTGCTGAAGTTCAGGAAATAGGAGAAGCCTGTCATGGTAGGCAGGGGAATGAGGGCAAAACAAAACAAAACAAAACAAAACAAAAAAACATAGAGGTGGCATAAACACAGGATAAAGGTCGCAACAGAGGAGTGTAACCAAGAGAACACAGCTGGGGTCCAAGGAGTGGAAGCGGCTCTGGTGAGCGAGACAGTCCATGCCCTCCTCTCCCACCAACCCGCACCAAGCAGTGTCTTGGAGGATAATGTTTGTGAACAGGGAAAAGCTTTATTCTTCCTTTACAGGGTGGCGCAGATCGCTTCGGCATTCTGCCTCTGGTTGCATAACTTCAAATTTCCACTCCTGGCTGCTAGGCCTGGCTGTGGATCACTGCGCCGACAATAAATATTTCAGTTTCAGTGCAGCCTGGATAGTGTTCAAAGCCATGTGGGCCTCCCTCTCCAGAAAGAACAGTTCTATGCATAGGGAACCAAAAGCCCCAACTCCCAACTACACTCTGGGTAGAGTTAAATTGAAAATGTCAAGTTATTAAAAAGCATAATACCAGATGCTTCACTGAATTTACATGGTTTTCTCTTGAAGTTATATGTTTTTCTCTTACTAATGTTCATTGAGCAATTATTCCACCTTGTGCCAGGAGTTCTTCATGGATCTGCCCACTTGGTCTTCATGCCCTGAGCTCTGGTTCCCTAGCCATCTCTGAGTTATACAAGAGGAAATGGAGGGATGGTAACTTGCTCAATCTCACATGGCTGGTAAGTGAAGGAGGGCTGGCGAAGGCCGTGCTTTTGATAGTCACTTTTCTGCTTCTTTTCACTTCTTCGTGCAACAGTCCTAGTTCTGCCATCAGTGGGCTGTGTGATTAGATATGCTGCTGAACCTCTGTGGGTTTCAGTTTCCCTATTTATAGGGGAGTCTCATGGGCCCTAGTGTGCTGCACTTTCTGAGTCACTTCACCTAGAGCTTCCCATGGATGCAGCCCAGCCCTGCGCACTTGGGGACCCTGAGAAGAGTAATATCGTGGCTTCTGGCCTCCCCAGGGAGTTTATAATATAGTTGGGAACACAACTGATGGTCCAAGCAGTGAATAATTAATTTCTCAAAGTGTGATTCAGACTAAAGTGTTAGGGCTCTGAGAAGGCAGCTGAACAAGTCTTCCCTAGTGGAAAAACGGATCCTCTTAAAGGAAGAGCAAATCCTCTTTAACATTTGCTGAAAATTACTTCTCTGTTAGGCAAAAGTCAAACACTTGTCTGGTGAACAAGTCATCACCATTTGGCTTCTAGCCAGCCTGACGTACCCAAACCCCAGCTGTGGAACCCCTACACAGCTGATGGACATGCCTCATTTGAATGAAAGCATAAACACTTAGAGGATGTGTTTTCTTTCCTCCACGTAATATGCTTCCTTATGTTGAAACATATTCTCTGTGCTGCTGTGCATTGGATGAAGAGGATATATGGCAAAGGAGCAGAGCTTGGGAAACAGAAGGCTAGTTAGGATTTGTGCAAAACTCACTAAATGAACCCAGAGACAGAAATACCACATGCGGAGGATGGTTTTTTCCTCAACCATAAAAAACTAGTTGTGAACAGAAACAATTTGACTAGGTTGGGACCATGACACCAAGGAATATAACTATTGGATTCTCTACTCCAGAAAGTTTAAATTAGCATTGCAAACTAGAGAGATTATTTTAAAATATTGAGCTTGGGTTCACTAAGTGAGTGAGTCTTTACTCGGTTTTGACTCACTATTGTGACATCTCAGAGCCTGTGGAGAGGCGGCATCTGTCCTAGAATTCTTGTTCTCTCACCCTCTCTTTTCCTCTGTTCGTTCCAAGCCCTTTCCATTGCTCATTCTAACATTTCAAGGGGTAACACCAGCTATCCATTCGAAAGATTTCAGTGTTCAGCAACAGGTCGATGGCTCTTGACTTTGATTATTGTTTGGAAAATTTGACTTGACTACTTGAAGACAAAAATTTCATTATGTTAGTCTTATATAGACTTGGGATTCAAAATTCATTCATTCATTCTTTCATTCAAGAAATACATAGTAGGTAATAATAGATCCCATTCATTGAGCATTTATCATGTGCAAGGCACTGTGGTAAGAGTTTTTCCATGCCCTGGCCCACTTACTCCTCCCCCTATCAGGTGAAGTGGGGACAATTATAAATACTTGGCAGCATAGCTTATCACTTAGGAACACAGGCCCTGGAGCTTGACTATCTAGGGTCAAATTTCAGTTCTGCCGATGACCAGCTATGAGACATTGGACAAGTTACTTTCCTCACCTTTGAAATGGGGATAATAATCAAGTCTACTTCACAGGCTGGTTATGAAAATTCAAAGAGTAAATATGAGTAAAGTATTTGAGTGCTATAGGTATTTGTTAAATAAACAAATAGGTCACACAAAGATCAGACAGGACAATTAACTTGCTCAAGCTCAAGTTTGCCAAGCTAAAGTGGCAAAGACGGAATTCAGACTCATATCTGTATGATTTAAAAAACTAATCTCTTAACTACGACTCTATGCCACCTCTGGTCAGGTCTCTTGTCCCCTTCTCTCACCATAATATATTTCAAAAGACCACTTTCCCCTAAGGCTCCCTGCTCACCCTTGACTTGTCTTTGTTGGAAGACAATAAAAAAGGCCTGGGTGATCTGGTGGCTGTCCTTGGATGAAGGCCAGCTCTCCATCGCTTGGGCTATTGCCTTGTCTTGGAGGGGCCACCATGTGTTAATTCTCAAGGTGCTCCCTCCACAAACCTACACTTTCTTCATTTCATTGCACATCCAACAAAAAAAAAAGTAGAGAAAGACTTTTCTTTCACTAATGAACAGCTTCCAAGCACCTTTACTGAAAAAATTCAAAAGTCTTTTCTCTGTTTTCCCAATTGCAGAGGTCTCAATGAAATAATAATCTAAAACATATGGAAACATGTCAGGGCAGCGGGGGGAGTGAGAAAACTCTCACTTGCTGCCCATGTGGCTTTCTGAGGCCTTGACTCACTGGGACCGTCACCGGCCTCCTCTTGGACTTCTGGATGACACACCTGGCAGGCCTGGCGAATGTCCTTATAAGGCAGCTGCTGTGCTGGCGCTGGCTGCTTCCCATGCCTGCATTTCAGAGGGCTATGAAGCAATGTCCCTGAACTGGGAAGGGCGGGGAGCAGCTAGCTCCTAATTATCTGCGGCCCCACTCAGGCGGCCCTACTTCCTTTTCTGTTGATTTGAATGTGAGAACTCTAACTACAGGAGAACCTTAAAAGCGAAGCCATTTATTTCCATCGTACACATTTAGCAATGCGTAGTGGGAGCTGCTCTGTGCCTGGCACATCAATCTCACCAGGTCGTCGTTTACAGGAAAGGGGAGAGAAACAGTTGTAGCGCTGAGCTCGAAGATGCCCAAAATCTGACACTGCAATTTCTTATTTTTCATTTTATTGAGGCCCTCAAGGCCCATTCAGGTCCCGGGACTTAGAAAGGGAGGGTAGAATGGAGAAGGGACATTGAACATTTAATGTCATATATATCAAGCACAATGCTTTACATCCATTGCCTCATTTAATCCTTACAGTGACCTGTGAAGTAGGTTTTTGGAGTTATAGGGGAATTTCTCTGAAATGACCATTCTAGTTTATCTTGTTTTTCTCCACATCCCAAAGTCAGCCAGGATGAGGCCCCTTGGGTTATTTACATTTTAATCGCAAAGAATGTTTTCTGCTCCCATCTTTGTACTTAGCTCATACCAGTTACTAAGCCTTCTTTTCAGCCCAGATACCTGAATAAGCTGCCCTGTCCAGTAGCAAATGCTTGACTCCCTGGACTGATCACAGTTGCCAAGAATCCTGGAGCCCAAAGATCTTGCTGATCTCCAGCTCTACCTACCCCACCTTATCCCATCATGAGAGAAGATGAGGAGACCATAGCACTTTCTGTATCTTTATCTCTGGGCTCCCAGTTCATACTCCCATGCTGCCTCCTTCCATCGGTCTGCTCAGGATCCAGCTTCTCTGCTGGGAAAATGACCCAAGGTCAAGTCAATGCCAGAGTTTCTTAGATCTTCCCTTCTTTGATGAAGTGCTGCAGATACAAACATCTTTATGGCCCAGGCTAAGTTAATTCCTTCTGTGATGTGTTCTCTCCTATACCCACTTTCATAGCTCTTAGCACAAATTTTTCTTTCAGTCAGTGGGGAGAAATTTCTACTGGAAGAACTAGAAGCATAACTAGATAGTTTCTCTGGGCTTGAAATGTCAACTACCCTCACCTCTGCAAGTGTCCTCCATCCTTATCTCCCTCCATCTTCTCCTTGCTACCTCCACGCTGGCCAGTGGTCTCCTTGCTGCTTCTTAAACGCACAAGGCTAGGGTGTCAGCTATATGTAATACAGGATTCCCAGTCAAATTTAAATTTCAGAAAAATAACGAATACTTTTTTTTAATGTAAGTATGTCCCAAATTAAATCATTCATTGTTCATCTGAAATTTAAATTTAATGGGTATCCAATTTCTTCTCCTCCTCCTCTTCCTCTTCCTCCTCTTCCAACTCCGTCTCCTCCTCCTCCTTTTCTTCCTCCTATTTGGCAACTTTGCCAAACTCATTTTCACCACTGGAGATGTTCTTCCCTAGCAGTGCCATGACTCCCTCCTCACTGGACTCTGGTTTCTGTGCAAATGCCTTTTCTTCAGGGAGGACTCGCTTGACCCCACATCTCAAATAGCAGTGCCCATATCCCCCATTCCATCTCCCTTCACATTGTTTTCTTCATAGACTTATCTTGTCTAACCTTACCATGAATATTTGTTTTTCATTTGTTTCCCTACCAGCACAATCATGTCAAGAAGTCAAGGATTCACAACTGTTTCATTCACTGCTATTTCCCCAATGTCTAGAACAGAGCCTGACACAAAATAGTCACCCCAAACCATTCGTTGAATGAATGGATTATTCTGCTTGATCAAGAGAGGATAATTTTGAGTTTCTGGGTCAGCCCAAGAAAGAGAAGGTAAGAAAAGACCCTGAGATAAGAGGGAGAAGAGTGAGAAGAGATTGGAATGAGGAGACAGAGACAGAGAAGGAATGAATTAAGAGGATATAGGGTGCATTCTGAGATCTTTCTTGGTCTGCAGATGAGTTCAGAAACGGATAGGAGTCCACACAAGCTGCTAGATCCCATTGCACAGAGGGGCAGCACAAGGTTGAGTTTCAGAATATGGGCTTTGCCACAGAGACTCAAAATTTGAGTGTGGGCTCCACTACTTATCAGCCGTAAGGCTGTAAGCAATGAATTAACCTCTCTGGGCCTCAGTTTCCCTATCTGTTAAATGAGAAAAGCAATATCACCCACACAATAGAGTAGTTGGGAGGCCTAAATGACATAACATGTGTAAAGTATTTCACACAAAGTCTGACACCTGGCAAGTGTGCAAGAGAAGACAGCTGCAAGTGCTATGGTCTGTCCTCAACAGCCACACTCCTCTCAATCATGAAATACAAGTGAATGACTTTTTGATTCCTGCTGACTCTCAGTTGATGACCGTTTTTCAATAGGAAAAACGTTTTCTGGTTTGGGGTTTTTTTTGTAATCACTACAATCCACAGTAGTGATTGGAGAATAGCAAGCAGTGTGCCGTGAGCCCTGAGAGGTTAGTGCTGCTCTTCTGCCCTCTGAGCGGCTGGCTCCCTAATGCCAGCCTTATTACAGGAGGATTCAAATCCGGCCACTACATGAGGATAAGTCACTGCACTCAGGAGCCTCAAGGTTACTAGGAAATAGTTGAAGCTGCAAGTGTTAAAGCCGGGTGTCAAGGGCCCACGTCACTGAGCACACAGGACTGGTTGCAACTGTGAATGCTTTAACATGTGCTGGCTCTGTGACTCTGCTCATCCTTTAACTACTCAGCCTCATGTTCTTCCTGTGGAAAATGGGATGATATTTCCTGGCCTGTCTTTCTTACACACTGCATGATCATAAAATGAAAGAGGGTATGACAAAGGGTTTTGGCAACTCTAAACTACTATATAAAGCCCAGGATCATTATGATGTCATAAGCATTGTCTGCAGGGGTCCCGACCAGCTGGCTGTGGATCCTCGGGAAGGAGCCCCATGGACATCTTGGTGTCACCCACACCCTATACCTCATAGACACACACCCTCTTCCTGGCGCCAGAATAAAATACTACTCAGTGATATGTCCTCGTGGGGTTGAAATGACACAAGGCCCTCATACTGGGGAGCTCCCCGGCAGGTGACTGCGAGATGTGCAAAGGCAGGAAATTAGCACCAGATCTGAGTAAACATCTCTTCTCATCAGTAATTGGCTGCACTTTTCTAGGACTGGACACCACAAATGAAAAGTTCCACAGTCTCCAGCCTGAGCAGGCTCCAGCCCATGTCCTATCCCAGCCTCGGTGTTTCTGAGTAATTCTTATGTGGCAGCACTGTCCAGGGGCCAAATGATGCCTCCTGAGGCAGACAGGAAGGGTCAGGATGTACCTGTACCTGTTGCTTCTCCCTGTGGGTTCAGGGGCCTGGCCCAGCCTGTAAAGCCAAGGTGCCTCTGAGAAGCAACTTTCCTTTCTCTCATTTGGATATTCATTGGTCAGAGCCATCCTCCAATTATAGCAGGGTCTTTGCCTATGGCCCTGCAATTTCATGCATTTATGAGGCAAATATTAACCAAGCGACTGGTATGCACTAGGTACTAGGTGCTAGGAATACAGTAGGGAGAGAATATGATGGCTTCAGCTTTGTCAGCATGCATGTGGTTACTTAGTTTACCGTAGTAAAGTATTTGTATAAATTGATCTGAGAGGACATGCACAGACCTGAACTTTAGGAAATCACTGATCTAGAGTTATAATTTTTATTATCAGTGACACCTTTATTAAATATTTAAAATCATAAATCAAATTAGCAGAAGAGATAAATTCTTCTCACTGTACCAAAAAGCATTTGCCTGGTGCCATGAATTAGTGCACTGGTGGTCTCCAACATGTGAAAATTTGATCCCAAGCACATGTGACCATGCTGATGTAACATTGCAGTTGATTTTTAAAGTAATTTGAAGTATATATTTGGAGCAGAGCTATAAAAAGTATTTATTTTATTTATTTTTTTAATGTAAAAAATCCATGAAAGTCATCCAAAAATCAAAAGGTCAAAAAGAATAGTTAGTGACAAAAACAATCTCCCTCTACCTTGTTCTCAACCAGTGTTTTTCTCCCCAGTGTTGTTCTTCACTGTTACATGTGTCTTAATGTGGACCTTGACACAAGGATTTAAATGCAGCTGTTTATTTGGGAAGGGCTCGTAGAAAACTCCTGTTGGAGGCTGGGGGCATGAGACTTGTAAGGCAGGGCAGCCAGTGACATTTCACCAGGGACAACCAGAGCTTAGTTCCATTGGAGAGCTCTGGGAGTCAGCATAGGACACGTGCCTCAGAGTTATTTCTCCCAAGGGAATGAAGTTGGGGTTTTATAACGAGCTGTATTGTTTGAGGGCTGTGGGGTGCATGGCCAGACACAGTGGACTCTGGTGTTCAGAGAACGCTCCCAAAGAAATGCAAGAACTGGCAGTTTAAAGTACACAGCTATACTTTGAAATGGTAAGAGGCAGAAAGTATGGGCAGGGTATCAACAGCATCTGTTACAATATTCTTCCAAAAACTCTGAACAAAATTTGAACCAAACATCTGCAGCCACTGTGGCCCAGGCCTGTGAATGCCAGGTTTCCACAGGGTCCAGTCTGAAGGCCAATGGCATTTGTTGGCATGGCAAAAAAAAGTCTTTGAGAGTCTGGCTCCTGTAACCACCTCTGGTTCCTTTCCTGCTTAATTTTGGTCAAATTTTCACCTAGGAATACAAATGATCTGTGCTGGGGTCCCCCAGATATCCAAGGTAGAGCATACCTCCTGCCTGTCCACGATGCTCTCTTGGCCTGGGAACACCTTTCCATTCTTTTTATTTGCCTAAGCCTACTTATTCTCCCAGATTCAGGTGACTGGAAAAAAACAAAGTTACTTTTCCAGGTAGTAGATGTTTCACCAAGATGATGTATAGAGTGTTTAGTGCAGTGTTTGACAGAGACTACTCTACAGAGTAATGTCTACTGCCTGCCTGCCCATCCATCTCCCATCTGTCTATTGGCTTGCGGAGCCTTCCCCACCACCCCTAGCTAGATTGGGATTCTCCTCTGTTTGCTGTCCCGGCACCCTCGGCTTACCTATTGAAATGATCTGCTTGCCTGCTTGTCTCCCTCAACTGCTCTGGGAGCTTCTTCAAGGTAGGAAGTAGGCTTTGCTCAGTGCCAGTTGCTGGCACAGTGTTGGGTGCACAGTACGGCTCAGTAAATGCTTTTGAATAGAATTGAACTGAGGGCACCACGCAGTGGCCCTTCTTTGCAGTGTTTGTAGAATTCTAAGGAAGGAAAAATTGCTGCATACAGGATGGCACATGAAGGTTTGTCAGGTGGGCCTTATGTAAGACATCACTGCCTTCTTCTACTGGGGAGAGACCTATGGACCTGTTCTTTAATTTGCATGCAAGATTATTTCTGTTCTTTCCCTTTTCTTATTCGTTTAATGGATAGTCAGCCAGTCACTCAGACCATAAATATTTCCCAGGTTTCTACTTTGTTTTGGGCATTATTATAGGGAATGGCAATCCAGGATTGCACACAACAGAAGGAGATCATGTTTCAAAGAATACTCCCTTGGAAGGTGTAGAATGGCATGGCATGCAATATTTATTTGGACTGGCCTGCTGTTGCTGGCAAGATCTGAGGAACAGAGCTAGTGGGAATCACCAGGGCCTGGCTGATGGAATCTTTAGGCAGTTGTAAGTAGAGGCACCGGGATAGGCATTCTAGTGGGAGGAGGGAGCCAAGGAGATCAAGGACAGCAGTCACTTAGAAACATACTGAACATTTGTCTGTGGTCAGTATATGAAATTCACAGAGAGCTATAAGCCTCATTCCCTACCTGTAAAGATCTGCTGCCTAGAGTGTGAGAGTCAAGTCACAGTTATCACAGGTGGATGATGAACTGGTGAGGACCACGGAGGCAATCATTTTTAAAGACTTTTTACTTGGAAATAATTATAGATTCAAAAGAAGTTGCAAAAAAGAAAGAAAGAAAGAAAGAAAGAAAGAAAGAAAGAAAGAAAGAAAGAAAGAAAGAAAGAAAGAAAGAAAGAAAGAAAGAAAGAAAGAAAGAAAGAAAATAGTCCAGAGAAGTCCTGTGTACCCTTCAGCTACCATTCCTCAATGGGAACACTTGCATATCTATAGAACAATACCACAGCCAGGAAATTGACATTAGTGCAAAGCACAGACCTTAGCAGATTTCACTCATTTTTTGTATGAGTCTATGCAATCTTTTCACATGAGTAAATTTGAGTAACAACTACCAAAACCAAGACACAGAACTGTTCTGTCACCACAAAGCTATCCCTTGTGTTATACCCCATTCCTAATCCCTGGATACTGTGGAGATTTGAGAGTTCTTG
Source organism: Eidolon dupreanum (assembly GCA_028627145.1). Classification (NCBI taxonomy): domain Eukaryota; kingdom Metazoa; phylum Chordata; class Mammalia; order Chiroptera; family Pteropodidae; genus Eidolon; species Eidolon dupreanum. The sequence goes on along the minus strand of CM053502.1, from coordinate 61,396,158 downwards.
CTATATGCCAGATATGAGCCTTTTGCCACATATGTGGTTTATAAATATCTTCTACTAGTCTATGGCATATCTTTTCATCCTCTTCACAGGGTCTTTCACAAAATAAAAGGTTTTAATTTTGATGAAGTACAACTTTTCAATTTTTCCTTTTATGGATTGTACTTTTAGTGTCATATCTAAGAACTCTTTGCTTTGCCCTAGGTCCTGATGATTATCTGTTTTCTTCTAAAAGTTTTATAGTTTTACATTCAAATCTATGATCCTTTTTGAGTTAATTTTGATTAAGATGTGAGGTTTAGATGGAAGTTTTTTTTGTTTGTTTCTTTGTTTATTTTTTGCCTATGGAAGTCTAGTTGTTCCAGTACTATATGTTTAAAAACAGATCCTTAAAAACAACAACAACAACAACAACAACAATTCTTTTTCCATTGAGTATATTTTGCTTCTTTGCCAAAAATCAGTTGACTGTATTCATGTGGATTTATTTCTGGTTTCATTATTTTGTTTCATTTTTCTCTGTACCTCTCCCTATAATGTACATTGTCTTAATTACTGTGGCTATGTAGTAAATCTTAAAATCAAGCATAGTAATTCCTTCTACTTTATTCTTCTTTTCTCAAATTGTTTGAACTGTTCTAATTCCCTTGTCTTTCCACATAAATTTTATAATAATCTTGTCTAAATATATTTTAAAAATTGCTGGGGTTTTGATAGGAATTATGTTAAACCTATAGGTCAGTTTGGGGAGAATTGACATCTTTACTAGGTTAAATCTTCCAATGCATGGACACAGTATGTTTTTCCATTTATTTACATCTTTCTTAATTTTTTTCATCAGCACTTTGTAGTTTTCAGTAGATAAGTCTTATATATGTTTTGTTAGAATTATGCCTATATATTTTATTGTGTGTGGGCGGGGGGCCGTAAATGATATTGTGCTTTTAATTTTAGTTTCCATGAGGTCACTGATAATATATAGAAATACAATTGATCTTTGAATGTTGATTTTGTATCTTGTGACCTAGGGAAACTATTCTAGGAGGGTTTCTTGTTTGTTTGGGTTTTTGTTTATTTTAGATTTCTTTGAATTTTCTACATAGGTCATTGTGTCATCTGCAAATAAGGATAGTATTCCTTTTCAATCTGTATGCCATCATGAATGGATTGTCAACTGTGAGACTCATCGAGACAAAAATGTATTTAATCCTAAATATCTTGTTTTCCTGCTCATTTCTAGATTATTTCCTCATATTCACTGTGAGCTCAGGGAACACAGATTCATTCTTACATTAGATCAAGCGAGTATTATTAGAAAAACATCTGGAAATAATAAAATGACACATTGCAAAGCCAAAGAGGGAAGATTTGGGGACTTTTTACGTCATGTCCCTCCAAGGGTCATTGAAGGGTACCTCTGGGTACTGTTTGTTTCCTTAGGTGGCAGCCAGCCAGACCTCATGGCTGACCTTCTCAAAGCCCACCTAGGGAAATAAGGAACTCTTCTCTTGGTACTGGCCAAGGTCAGGGCCTCCTGAAGGTAGGCTGGAGGCAGGGACTGAACCCTGGGTGAAGGGAAACCTTGGAAAGTTAAGGAGGGTCTCCCCTCACCTTAGATCCAGATGGGTTTTCAGCGTGCATATGTGGGACATCACTATTTCTTTTGTCTCTGAGTTGAGACACAGCTTCTGTGAGATTCTATAGGATCTGGAATTTAGCGTGATTGGGGAAAAGAAAAACAAAACAACGCTCTTGTTCCCAGTGGTAATAAATTGAGGCAGTGGGAAATAACTTGATACCACTGGGAAACTGAAGTTGGGGCTGGATGTGCAGACCCCAGAGGCATCTGTAGAGATGTATAAGCAATGCTGTATAAGGGAAAAGATCCTGAACAATAAAATTTCTGCTTACCCAAACTACGTGGAGTTTTTTAATCACAGCACTATTTTTTATTTTGGATAAAATGTTGGGCAATTTCATGACTGGGATATACTAAAGTAGTATACTGTGTGCAATGCTTAATAAACACACTTGTTAAAGGTGGATTTGGTTAAAAAGGCTAAAATGAAGGGAATGCAGTTTTCCCTGTCACATGCTTAGCTATGGAGAAATTAATTAAATCTAGAATAGTAAGATACTTTCATCTACTTTTTGGAAAACAAGAGGTGAAAACACATTTTTTTAAAGCTAACATTATCTTGAAAATGGGAATTTAGAAGAAAATTTAAAGGCAAAATGTAGTTAGTTGGAGTGGTAAACTCATATTATTTCTGTGGTCTATATTATGCCATACACAATTTAATATTCTTATAGCAATGTTATAACAACACTGTTTTAACAGCTTCTAAAATGGTCCCACCCACTGAAGTAGCTGGGAGAGTTTTATCACCAATATCCAGACCCTGGCAGTATGAGACTTTTCCAACCAAACGAAGTAGGTGCTTTATCTCCATCATGTGCAAGACTCACCTTCTTACATTCCCTGTAGATTCCTATTCCTTCTATTTCTCCACTCATCTGTTGTCCATAGCACACTAACCCCCTCCCACTGCTCTCCCTAATACTGACCCGTAGATGGCAAGTAGACACTCCCTTTGTCCAGGGAAACTTCTCTGGGTTTCCAGACATAAGGATAGATGTGGGGACTCCAGATGCTAAGATCAGGAGGCAGTGTTCTGTCTATCCCAGGCTCTTCCCTAATTTAGCCAGAACTGCCCAGGATTCCTAGACTCTCTTCTCCAAACCCAAGATGTCTTGGACCCATTAGGAAGTACATCTGCAGCTTCTGTTATATCTCGCTTCTGGGCTTTGCATGTCCACTGAGCCATCCTAGAAACCAATAGGAAATGATTGCTTATAATGACATTTGTGGTGTTTCCGAGATGAAAATCCACTGTCTCTGAATGTCAACTCGAGGGAGCACACATAACCTGGATTTGTCAAAATCTCCCTTTGAATTTCATGACGAAGATCAGTGGCCTGTGGGAGGTTTGATTAACAAATAACCTTTTTATCATTTTGTATGGTCTTTGCCTTCTGGTATCTCTAGCTAGGGCTGCCTCTGTGGAAGAATGGAGTTTTCATCTTGAATTGCACAAGGGCTTTTAAAAATGAACTGGCTATTGCAGTAAGCATCTAATCTGGAAAAATCTCATTTTCAGTGGTGGACTGCATTGCGTTCTTTTGTTGGGGCTTATGAACCTCTTTTATTTGTGAAAGTTTTTCCATGGTTGTTATTTTCAATGTCAAAATCCTGAAGAGGCACCCAACTTAAATGGGGGAATGAAATCTATAAACCAGACTCCGAAGTTCAATACAGCCCTGAGTCAGAGATAGTCCATCACACCAGATCAGACCTGTCTAGAAAAACTGATCCATAAAGTCCTAAACTGCCCTTCCCCCTTAGGTTTAGTTGAAATGGAGGTGTTAGTAGGATTTGTTCTCAAAAAAGCTAATGGAAATATACCCATATGACATATACATTCTTGGCTTCTAAAGAGATAATACTTTCCTTTACGTTTACTCCAAACCTTGTATTGCTTTTCTTGAAGACCCCATTCAATAGAGTTTTGAAGCCAGACGCTAGTGAGCTCATGAATTCATTGATTTGGTCCAATGCTTCTACAATGACTTTTTGCTTAATCTCTGTGTTTTATCACATTTGGAGAAAGAGATGATTTTATTCATTTCCTCAATCATTTATTCTTTTATTTGCACAATAAGCATTTATTGGTTCTCTGCTATATAACTAACACTGTGTTAAGTACCAGGAATAATAGGACTCCACTGCCATCAGGGGGCTCATAGTCTACTATTAAAGCCAGATAAAGACACAGTCATGATATATGACAAGGTTATAGGTGCTGGAATGAAGTAAGCATTGGGTGCTATGGGAGAAGGCCGCATTTCTAAAAGATCACATTTTGAGTTAATTGATACTAAAGTTGGGTTTTGATAAGAGAACAAGAATTGGCCCTGAAGATTAGGATGGAGGCGGGCTTTGGGGCAGAGGCAAAGTTTGTGCAAAGGCAGAAGGACACATAAGAGCATGGCAGGCCAAGGAGCTTTATGTGTTCAGCCCAGCTGGAGTACAAGGTAGATTCTGGGGAACAGTAGAAAATAAACTGAGATTAGAAATGTATCAGGTTTCTTCAGAGAAAAATATCAATACAATAGATATATACATATGCATATATCTCTGTGTGTGTATAAAATGTATGTATTTGAATGTATCTATATGTTATTAGGGAGTAGATATATATATATATATATATATATATATATATATATATATATATATATATATCTTATTGGAAAGATATATAAAATGCGTATTATGTAATATATATAAAGAAATTTATTATAAGAAAATGACTCATGTAATTATGAAGCTGGCAAGTCCCAAGATATTCTGGGTGAATCAGCAACCTGGAGACACAGAAGAGCTGATGGTATAGTTCGCATCTGAAGGCTGACAGGCTCAAGACCCAGGAAAAACCTGTTTCAGTCCAAGTCTGAAGACAGGAAAAATGCCAGTGTCCTGTTCTGAAGACAGCCAGGCAGGAATGATTTCTCTCTTACGTGGAGGAGGATCAGCCTTTTTGTTCTCTCTAGGGCTTCAAATGATTGGATGAGGTTCACCGCACAAGGGAGGGCACTCTGCTTTACTTAGCTTACCAATTTAAGTGTTAATCTCATCCAAAAACACCCTCATAGGACAACCAATATAATGTTTGACTGAACATCTTACCCTCCATGGCCCAGTCAAGTTTACAAATAAAATTAATCATCACAGAAACATAGGCATGGGCCAATGAGAGACCATTTCAAAAAAAAGTGTGAAGTTCTGGGGCCAGCTTTTAATTACTTTCTCAAAGAGGATCAGCTTTTCTTGTCTGCCAGTTCAAGGGGTGGAAGGTTGAAAAAATGTTTCTACGCCCTTTTAAAATCTGAATATTTTCTTTAAATTACAATAATGAGTATCATTTACTGTGTACTTACTACATGCTAGCTGCTCAGCAAACATATCACTTAATCCTTTTACTAATCCTACTCTCTACTAAGTTTACTCTTAAGGAATAGATATTAGTGGCATCTAAATATGAGGAAACCGAGGCTCACAGTATACTCATCAATGCTTATAGTGCCTGGACACAGTAGCTGTTCAGTAAAAATCTGTGGAATGACATTAAGCCTCTTGTTAAAAGCCATACAACTAGTAAATGGTGAAATTAAATTTTGAAACCAGTTCATCTCATCTCAAAGCCAATGGACTTTAGAAAAAAAACTAGTGAGCACAGGGAAGGAAGAAAATATGTGACTTGGAGTTTGGGCAGTCAGACCCCTGACATTTTATCTGACTCCTTTATATGAGCCAATATGACCCAGTCTGAAGAAATTTCTGATAATTACAACAAAGCCTATCAGCCTCTAATATAGCTCTTTGAAAGTGATCTTGAGCAATTAAACCACATGTATTGGCAGATATTAGCTCTAGTTCTGGTCAACTCAGAAATTCAACAGCCTCATTCCTAGCATGTTTTTAAGCATACTTTTTTTCCCTGTTACTAATTCATACTCAGAATGCTCTGGTAATAGCTAGAAAAATGGGGACAATGTATGTTTCAAAGCTATTTTGTCTCCCTTTGATTAGTGTTCAGTCGGCTGAAGGAGAGGGAGGAGAGCTGGTTATTTGTTACTCAGAAATTCTGTTATTCATCCTCAGTGCGATGTTTATCAAGGACCTGAAATTCTTCCTAATAACTTATTACCTATATTTGGAAGCATGTTAAGTCTTGGAGGCTATATGGTGATTTTTGATGTTCCTCAGCAATGATTCATGACATAGAAAGATACATTAATCACTCTCCTGAGGTCCTTCCTGACTTTCAACCAAGTAGGCAGCTTTACACTAATTGAACTTTAGCACTCCTACTGTGTCCCTTCCCTTCCTCCCTGCCCTGATACCTTCTAAGACTATAGAGAAACTCTTTTTCATCTTCAAAGAAAATGCGTAGAATGATTTCAAAGGGGAATTTTGCTATTTCATCTATACTTGACAAAGACTTGATAAGGAGATCTCAAAAAGAACAATATGATTCTTTCAGTTATTTCAGACAATTGGTGGTGAACAGTCAGAAAGGAGGAAAGATGAGAATAGTTTAAGAAAAAAGATTCAACCAGGCAGAGGCCCATGGAAATGTCCTATTGTCTAAAATTCACATGAGTCATGTTACAAAAGAAAGGTCAATGGTTGTTCCTGGGAGGGGCATGCTGAGGGGTAACCTTGACCTCCAAACTAAAACTAGAAAGTGAAGCCAGAGCTTTTGTTTTGAGTCACATCTCTCCAGGATATCATGTCTGCTGTGGTATTCCACCTTCAAATCACAGCTGGAATATGATATTGCCTCTTCTCACCACTGCTATTACTACTACCCTCATCTTCTCTACCATCATCTCTCCCCTGAGTTGTTACAAAATCCTGCTTCCTGATTGCCCTGTGGTCCATTTCCCACACAGCAGGCTGGGTGATCTGTTACAACACAAGTCACATTATGTCCCTACTCTCTCCAAAGCCTCCTGTGTCTCCCTACATCACTCAGCTTAAAAGTAGTTCCTTCCATGCCCTCCGTGATCTGAACCCTCCCTTCCTTTGCTGACCTCCTCTCCTACCCAAAATAGGACCCAAGGCAGAGGCTCAGGCTTCACTTTCCAGAATTAAGTTGGATGTCAGGGCTTCACCTCAACGTGTCCCACCCAGGAATAACCTCTGACCTTTCTTTTACCTCCTTTATTCTCCAGTCTCATGTCTTAGGCAAGGAACCCATGTCCATGAGCTTCACTCTCCCTTTGCTTATTGTTCTTTCTCAAGCACACCAGGGCATTTGCACTTGCTGTTCTCTCTTCCTGGAATGCTCTTCCATCAAATGATTCCATGGCATACCCCCTCACTCCTTTAGGATTATGCTCAAATGTTTCTTTTTTAGATCTTCCCTGACTGTGCCATTTACAAATGCAACTCCTGCCCATCCTCCTTCCACCCTTTATTAATTTATTTTTCTCATTAGCACATCATGACCTACAATGCTATATATTTTATTTATTATATTTTACCAATCCATGAGGTGGGGATTTTCTTGGTCAGTTTTGCTCACTGTTGTATTGCCAGTGCTTAGAACCATACTTAGCACACCTGAAATGCACAACGGATGAATGGAGCATTAAATGAACAGCTCAAACATGGCCAGGCTTGAGCTGCATGTGCATAATGTGGAAGGTATGCTGTTCTAAAGAAACTCATGATCCATTTTGGAAGACAATGCTAAGAGAATTGGCAATTTAGTTGTTTTTGCTGTGAGACATAGAGACTCTTTCAAAAATACTCTCAGAAATTGGGGTTGATTTTAACAACCTCTGTGGACTAACACTGGTCCAAGAACCAGAAGTCAAAGGCGACACTAGGAACCACCTTCTTTCTGCTTCTCCCATGATTTCTCTCCCTTGTAGAGTCTCTGGCCCATCTCTGAGGTCCTAGTTTATTCTCTTCACCTCCCAGGCTGCCCACCCCATTCCCCACTCTCTTGTCTAGATCCCAAAAGAGTTTCTCTGCCTGATGTTCACTATCCCCTTGTTAGGCAGAGCCCCTCACACCTCAGAGTTCAGCAAGCTCATCCAAGGGCGAGCTGCCCTTGACCAGGTACCCACTGTTAGAACAGACTTGCTCTAGTTCCCTGAGCAGGGGCTCAGGTTCGGGTCAGTCAGCCAGGTTCAGATGTAAAGAATACAAGGTTTGGGATTCTTTGAATTTTTACATGAATTTCTGGCAATTATAGAAAAATTAAAAATATGGATAAGAATAAATAACTTAAAATCCTAACCATTATGAACATCTTGGAATACTCTTTTCCTTGCATACTTATATGGTCATCCTTTTTACAAACACTATATCTATTATGCATATTATTTTACATTTTTGTTTTTATCACTTATTAACCATATTGCATGAACATCATTCCATGTCATATCTAGAGATATATTGGTATTTAATTATTAAATAGCATTTCATTAGGTACTTAGATTGTATAATTTTTTATACTATAAAATATGTTGAAGGGAAAGTAATCCATGATTACTTTCTTAACATAAATCCCTAGAAGCAGAATTTCTGGGTTAACGAGCATAAACACTTAAAAATTAATAGCTAACATTTATTGAGCACTTGCAATATACCAATTACTTTACATGTAACAGTCACAACATGCATATGAAGTACACACCTTTATTATACTATTTAGCAGATGAAGACACATGCACGGAGACCTGAAATAACTTCGCTAAGATCCCATACATAGCAAATAAGTGGCAGAACCAAGATTAGAATGCAAGAACTCTAGCGCAAAGCCCTAACTTCTTTCTGGTACTGCCTCCTTGAGAGAGTAGGAAGAAATTTTTGTAAAAGAATAAGACCTGTTAGAAAGTCTTGAAGGAAGGACAGCCTGCCACAAGCAGGCCATGTGCTACCAGTGGACAGGCTACTTGCTACTGGCAGACACATTTATATAACAAATGACATCAGAAGGGCCCCCAGTGAACAATAATAACTCCCGATGGTGACTTTGCATGCAGCAAAGATGTTTAATTTTTGACCTTTTCATGGAAGAATTTGCTTACTGACCTGTTGAGCCTTGACTTATGAAAGGACTGGCAATTTGACTGGAGAGATAACTCTTTTGTCTCAGTAACCTGTGTTTCTGCAAAATTACTAGTCTGTACCTAAATATTACAAAGACATCCTCTTAAAATTTCAATATAAAGATTATAAGCCAACCGTCACCTGGCCTCAGATGATAGAAGGGACAAGAATGGGTAAAAGGGGGCTTGGAGTGATTCAAAGAGTAGGCTGGAGCGGGAGGCCAGGTGGCTGTCGCCTGGCTCTTTGGTGATTGAGTCACACAGTAGATAGGTGTGTGTTTGGGGCGGGACAGCAAGTCTAGACTTCATGAAACAACAGTCCTCCAGCTGTCAGTGGAAGCAAGACTAGGTGTGACCCAGAAAGGCAAACACATCCTTTCACTTGTAGACAGTTTAAGATGAGAGGAAAGCTCTTGGCCTCTTTATACATGCAAGGATCACATGTTCCTATTTAAGAATTAGTACAAGTGGTCTGACTCATAGTTGCCTAATGAGTCGGAGTATCTAGAAGAGCATTCCTGGGAAACCCAGGAATGTATACAGCACAGCTTGAGAGGATCTGAGTGCTTGCCAGTGAGAATTCTACCCTCTTCATCTTTTTAACTTCATTTTAGATCTGTACTTTAAGATGCTTATATAGATAAAAATATAAAATTATTTTGCAAACATATATTAAAAGAATATCCATTATGTTTGTCTGTCTATTTTCCATCCAGCTTCCTAGAACAGAGCTCTCCTCACCTGTGTGGAGAATGAAGACCAGAAGGCAGGATTCCTGAGAAAATATTCTGACCTGAGTTTATTGACTTGTCTATCACACTCCATCCTACCAGAGTCTTCAAACCTTCTGTATTTGGTCAGGCATGTGGCTCGATTCCTGTAATGGGCACTGTTAGGTTGCCTTCCCCAGTGGTCATAGCATTCACCCTCTTTCCTAACTGAACCACAGTTTTATGCCACAGTTTTGGTGAGGTCCCTGTTCTTCCAGGTGGGCTGGAACCATCCTCGACTTACAGAAGGTGGATCTTGATGAAGTTAAGGCAATCCAACTGACCCTGTTCCTCTTACTAGTAGTAGATTAAGCCTGAAACAATTCTGACCAATCAGAAGTAAAAGGAGTCTGCCAGAGTGTTTTGAGATAGTTTTTTCTTAAAAATGGACACAGAAATATTTCTCTTATTTGACATTTTTGTGTTTTTATATGATACTTACAGCAGTGGCTGCCATTTTATAACTGCAAGTTGATAACCTAACGACAAGCCAGTAGATCAGCTGTCCCCAACTTTTTTGGCAGGAGGGACAGGTACTCCTATGAGAATCTAATGTCTGATGATCTGAGGTGGAGCTGAGGCAGTGATGCTAGCACTGGGGAATGGCTGCAAATACAAATGAAGCTTAGCTCCTGCTGTACAGGACAGTTCCTAACAGGCCATGGAACGATACTTGTCCAGCAGTCCGAGGATTGGGGGCTGCTGCAGTAGATTTACTGTAAGAAGGTAAAGCAGAGAAGTGGAGAGACGCTGGGTTCTTGATGATGTCACTAACTTGGCAACCATCATATCACGGGGCTTTTGTTATGTAAAATAAGAAATTTTCCTTGTTGTATAAGGCTTTTTGACTCAAGATTTTTAATTATTTAAGCCAAAACATTCTAATACAATCCCCCAATGTTTTCACATCCAAAGAGTTTCTGACCGGAACTAGATAATGTTAGAAGCATCCAGCATCTCCTCTCCACCTCCCTCTCCTCTGGGAAAAACTTTCTAAAAGGCATCCCGGATTTAAAATCCAGATTTTCAAAATTTCACCACACCCTGCTGGAGATGGAAGAGGTGAAAGTTGCTGGATACACGCTCCCAAGTCAGCCAAAGTAGTTCCGAGAATTGTCATGAGTGTCTATGTAACTGGACTTCTTAAAACCAGAATTTGGGGCCCTAGACTTGAAATGTTAGTGGTAAGCCTTTAAGAAGTATAATCTTTGTGACACCAAATGTTTCCAGATGCCTATTTATCCCACTCTGGGGGTGCCTGAAAGTTGCCAATAAATTTCACAGGTTCATTACAATAGCATGTAGTATTTTAGTTCAAGACAAGATAGTAATAATAGGTGATACATGAATAATCTGACTCTGAAGCTCATGAAAATCACAAAACCAATTCTATTTAAAGATAGGCAATGCCATTTGGATTAATAAGTCACAGACCTAAGTTTTATCCAAAATGGTTATGACATTTTAAAAGCAAAAGAATTAGAATCAATTTTTGTTTACCTTCACACCCCCTCTCTTTTTTATATTTAATTCATATAAAAATTAGACTCCTGGTACATCATCATCCTCTGACTATAAGATAGACACATTTCCTAATTTAATATTGAGTAAAATGACCTAGAAGCGCTTTTTTTTCTAAAGGGCTCCAGAAATCTAGTATGGTAGTCCCCTTTTATTTGTAGGGGACATATTCCAAGACCCCCAGTGGATGCCTGAAACCACAGATGTTACCAAACATTATATATACTATGATTTTTTCTATACATACCTATCTATGATAAGGCTTAATTTATAAATTAGGCACAGTAAGAGATTAACAATAATAACTAATAATGGGACAATTATAATAATACACTGTAATAAAAGTAATGTGAATGTGCTCTCTCTCTCTCTCTCTCTCTCTCAAAATATCTGATCATCTATCTGATAACCAAGAAGGCTACTAAATGACTAATGGGTGGGTAGCATATACAGGGTGGATATACTGGACACAGGGACGATTCATGTTCCAACTCTACTCAGAATGGTTCGTAACTTAAAACTTAGGAATTGCTTATATCTGGAATTTTCCATTTAATATTTTCAAATGGTGGTTGGCCACAGATAACTGAAACCACAGAATTAAAATCTCAGATGAAGGAGGACTGCTGTGTATTATATCATGATCTGGGAGTGCAACGAGAGATAGTTTTACTTTAGAAGATAGCTAGACCTGTGACTTTTGTAGATAAGGTGGCCAGGAAGTTCCCAGAATCTCTAAAATTATCCTCTCTTAGCCTATATGATATACGATTTAAAAAGAACAAATGTAATTCAATATCACATATCCTGACAAAATCCAGCAGCAGCAAGGGTCTGGAACTTGTGTACTATTGGTAGAAGTTGCGTGCATGTACCCTCTTTGGGGATCAAGGAGAAAAGACTGATTTGGGGGAGGTAAGGGCTCAGAGTTGCTGCGATTTAGACATTGAGCAAAGGAATGTAATTTTATCTTTTAATCAAGGGCAGGTGTACTGGATACTCTCCACTTGCCCCTTCAAGTGGATTTTCCTCTCTTTCCACCATGGTCTGTGCCTCAGGAAGCTGAAGATTATCATCAACAGGCTCCTTGGTCCTCTGACCTGTGGCTAGGTTTGCCAAGGAGGGCCTACAAGAGAATGGAAGGCTGGAGGAGAGCGAGGTTGGGCCTTTATCTCCTGGATCTCTTCTGGGTGGCATGTTGTCTATCGCTGTAGTCTTCTACCTAAGGCGACCCTTCTCTACAGTCTATTCTTCCCAGATTCTGGTAACCGCTTCAGATCTAGGAGTGGTAATACCTTCTCAGTGTTGTTAGGTCTTGTGTGCCTCACTATCTTTTACAATTTTCCCAGGACAAGAATAACCCATGTCATCTGTGTAAATGGTCCCTTCATTTACCTCTCCTCAATTACAATTGCAATTACAGATGCAATTGGTCTCCTGATGAGCCAGTACTCATACTGTCAGTAATATTTCAGATGTCTGAATTCCACATGAAAATGAGAGCATTGAGCAAGCAAAGAAAATTAATGGAGAAAAGCTTTTTTCCTTTAAATTTTATATACACACACACACACACACACACACACACACACACACACATATATATATTTATGTATTTTTACTTTGGCAAAATATGAAGTCTCTATATATATTTATATAAATATATATATATTTACTTTGGCAAAATATGAAGTCTCATTTCATATGGCTGAAAATTGGTGTCATTTCTTCATCCAAATTGCCTCACCGGTCCCTAATTCCTAAGCGACACTTGTTGAGCCCCTCCAAACATGATTTCCAAACAACTTGTCCTCTCCTCTCCCTTGAAAAGGGTTAGAAATTTCCAAGTTATTAATATGGAAGTCTGAAAAAGAAAAAAAATCATTGGCCTATGTTTTCGGATCTGAAAGCATGAAGATAATGAATCTTCCCATGCGGTTATCAACAGTTCCGTTAACTTCCATTGACATTTACTGAGAGCTCATAATATTTAGGCTCCAGGGGATCAAAGACATTTAAAACACACTATCTGACATTAAAAAATTTAAGGTCTAGTGGAGTTGTCCTCACCCTTCACAAAGGGGAGGGGGAGGACAGTGAGTTGTCTAGAAATCATGAATTCGGGAGAGCTCAGCAAGTGCCACTTAGGGATTAAGGATAAGTGGGCAGTTTGGATTTAAAAAATAACACCAGTTTCTAGCCAAAATGTTTATGAAATGAGACCTCACATTTTACATACACACACTCAATTTTAAAGTAGAGGTGGGTGGTATTGGCCTGGGGGAACATATGGACTCAAACACATCATTTCAACACATATGCAATAAATGCTAAAATGGGATTTTGTGCTGGCACCATGGGAGCACAGAGGAAGAGTACTGGGCCCAATCTGATATTTGGGAAAATTTCCCAAAGACAATACCTGGCCTGTACTTTGGAGGAAGCATTATCTAAGTAAAGAAAGCTATCTAAGTAAAGGGATATAAAAAGAGGGAATAGTGAGGGTGGGCACAAAGCTGTGAAACAATTTAGTGTGAGAGACATATAAATGTAATTTTGTGTCCAGGACAAGAAGAGACTTTAGAGACCAGGCAGGACCTGGCCTTAGACCTACTACTGTGTGCAGCTCCTTGGGTATGTACTCCAACCCCTTTATTTATTATTCTCAATCCTGCTGTTACCCTATGGCTTATAACAGGTTCCAAAAATAAGCAGCCTTCCCAGTTGCCTTGCAAAGAAAATGGGCCAACTCCAGGAAGGGGAATGCTCTGATACTGCCTTCATCAAACAGGGAGTCAAAGCTCCTCTAGACATACCTACATGCATGGGATAACTGCCAAATGGGGAAGCAGTGCCCTCACCTACTCTCCAGGTCCTGGAACAGTGGTTCCCAGCACCAGTCCACACACAGGACACAGAACAGTCCAAGGAGCTTTTAGGAACATGGACTTCCAGATCCCTCTCCAGTCAGCGTGGGAACTAGCACTTTAGAAGTTTCACACGTGGTGTAGATATCTAGCCAGGTCTCAAAACAATTCTTAGAGCAGCATTCCCAAGTTGGGTTCTGTTGTTCTGAGAGCTACTGGGTGAAACACTGTTAAACAAATGTTTTCATTTCAAGACCTTTCATTTCTCTTTACCTGTTAGTACACCTTAAGAGTCTACAAGAGGTGGGGGTTGGGGGTTGGGGGTTGGGGGTTTGGGAGGAATATATTCTATCACATTTTCTAAATGTATTTGACCACAGGGTCTCTCTCTCTTTCTCTCCCTCCCTCTCTCTCTCTCCCTCTTGCTCTCTCTCATATTTCTCAAGACCAAGCTCCATGCAGCATACATTTTGGAGAAACTGGCTCTAGAAGCTTAGGAATAGGGTGTGTGATGATTAATTTTATGTATCAATTCCACCGGGCCACAAAGTGCCCAGATATTTGCTCAAACATTATTCTAGGCGTTTTTATGAGGGTGCTTTGGATGAGGTTAACATTTGAATCAGTAGATTAAGTAAAGCAGATTGCTCTCCCGGCTTGGGTGGGGCTGTATCCAATCACTCGAAGGCCTGAATAGAACAAAAAAAGCTGACCTTCCTCCAAGTAAGAGAGAAAACTTTCCTTTCTGACTGCCTTCAGACTAGGACACTGGCTATTTTCCAGCCTTTAGTCCTGAACTAGAACATCCACTCCTCCTGGTCTTGACCCTGCTGGCCTTTGAACTAGAAGTACACCATCAATTCTCCTGGGTCTCCAGACTGCCAACTCATCCTTCAAATCTTGAGACTTGTCAGCCTCCAAGATCTCATGAGCCAATTCCTTACAATAAATCTCTTTCTACCTACCTATTATAGAAGACCAGAATATGTCACCCTAAAATATGCTCTTTGGCATAAGAATTATTTTGAGCTGATTATTTTGAGAAACAGTAGTCACAGGTGAAGCTCAGAAAACAGAGTAGAAGTTATTCTTTTGTAAGAGAAATTTACATTTATAAAGGAAATCTCCATTTCTAAAGTGCCTCCTCTGTACCTGATGAACGGGACAAAGGAGAGACGTCAGAGGCAAGATATACAGAGAGACCAGCTTCTGGGTGCTAGGCAAAGAGGATGTTTCAAGGGGTCACAAGGCTGGAAACAAGAAGAACAAGGGGATGGAGCATCAACTTCAAGGTTAAAGAGGGCACTTTAGCATCTAGGATAGGAGCTCCAGACAACTATTTCATGTTTTTTTTCTGGAGTCTTCTCCCTGGAAACATGTGCTTTGTAAATTGCACTCTTTATTACTGATGTTTGTTTTCTCTCTGTTTATTTACCTGTTCCCCTGGAGCTGCTAGGAAGAACTGTGGCCTGTGACCACTATTCTTTTAAGTGGGATAAGGATTTGGAAGCAATGGGAGAAAGGAGGGAGGGGGCTTGTAAAGCCTGCTACTGCCCCAGGGGAGTCCTTAAAGCATCATGGGAATTTGGCCCACCCACGCTGCCCTTCCACAAATGGAGCTCTCACTGTTACCAGCAGACCCAGAGGCCTTTCTGCAGAGCCAGTTGCTCAGCAATTTCAGTGGGCCCACATGCTTTTGTGGGGCCTGTGCTTTTGCCAAGTGGGCACAAGATCCTGTGGCCAGAGGGGTAATTGGAGATGTGTGGGCTGGGCAGATGTCCATTTCTGACAAAAGCAGCAGTTTCCACAGACTGAAGATTTCAAAATCAAGTAAGGAAACCTTTGCACCAACATCCCACTGTTCCTCAACCATAACTTCATGCTCAGTATTGCTCACCACCCCACCAATCAGGCAGAGTCCCATTTTGAAACCATGTGGAAACAGAATCTTCTCTGATGTGTTTGAAAGCAATTTTAGACATTGTGTCATTCTAGTGCACTTACTTTAGCAGATAGCTCTAAAAACTATGAACATTTTCTTATCTAATTACACCATCATCATGCCAGGAAAAGGCTGCTTTCAGCCTTCTGTCAGAGTATTTCCCACTTTATCAGAGGCAAGGATGCTGTCATGGTGGTGTGGCTGATCGACAGCCTCTCCTCCTCTGTCTGTATTCCCCTAAGTGTAAACCATATGGATCTGTACCTCACTGTCTTCCACAAAGGCACACAGGAAATGAGGGTGAATGTAGGCCTGAGAGGAAACATGGTCAGCCTAGAGGGGAATCAGGTGGGTAAAAATGAAAATGAATTCTCCTTTATGTTCCTCTGGGGTTTCTTTTCATGGTATTACTGAAACCAGGGTCAAAGGGTTGTCTTGTTCATAACCGAGAACCGACCCACTTCAGAAGATGATAGGGACTAGTAGGAGAGACAACGGGCTCGCCCTTGGTGCCCCACACTGGTGCTGAGTCACACTTTCCAACAACATTAGTGCAGGCTACCTCCTGTTCTCTGCGAGGATAGACCCCCACCCCCACCCCAGGCAGAGTCCTTCTGCATGCTCAAGGCTGACTAATAATGAGTCCCTGAATCTTTGTATGTATATATATATGTTTTAACAGCATTGTTGAGATAGAATTCATATAGCATACAATTCACTCTTTAAAGTGTACAATTCAATGGCTTTTAGTATATTCACAGGGCTGTGCAACTAACACTACTAATTTCAAACATTTTTATCACCCCAAAAAGAAATCCTATACCCCTTAGCCATCACCCCCTCCAGTCTTCCCCAAGCCCTCAGCCCTAGGCAACCACTAATCTTCTTTTCTGTGGCTACAGACTTGTTGAATTCGAACATTTCATGTAAATGGAATCATACCATATGTCTTTTCTGACTAGCTTCTTTCCCTTAGCATAATATTTTCAAGGTTCATCCATGCCGTTGCATGTATCAATATTTCACTCCTTTTCATGGTGGATAATATTCCATTGTGTGGATATACCACATTAATTTAGCCATTCATGATAGTCATTTGAGTTTTTTTGCACCTTGAGCTATTATAAATAATCCGCTATAAACATCCAAGCACAGGTTTTTGTGCGGACGTAAGATATGTACCGAGGGGTGGAATTGCCAGGTCGTATGACGAACTCTGTGTTTAATCTTTTGAGGAACTGCCAGACTCATCGTTTCAATGCACAGTTTGGATTCTTACCAGGAACGCAGGAAAGTTCCAATTCCTTGACATCCACAGCAACACTTGTTTATCGGCTGATTACAACCATTCTGATAGGTGTGAAGTGGTATTTTATAGTGATTTTGATTTGCATTTCCTTGAGGGCTTGAACCTTTGTTTTTGAGAGATTAAAACCTATTTTAGGATTTTAAGCCTTTCATCTTTCAACCCAGGCTCCAGGACTTTGCTCATTTTGTCATGTCAGGAAAAGTAAAAACTTTTCCCCAGGCCATGAAAGGATTGGTTCCCTTACCACCCTGAGAAAGTTGGAGTTCATTCTGGCATTTTTTTGAGATTCCTCACCACCAACCCCTTGTCAATTGTATTATAGAGATTCTTCATCAAGTTAATAGCAGAAAGAAATAAGTGAGGGAATATTGTTCTAAATTTAAAAACACACTACAGACATAACCAAATGTAATGTGCGCAATGTATTTGTATCATGATTTGAACAAACCAACAGTGAAAAGACATTTTGGGGGCATTCTGAAAAAATTGAGTATACACAAAGTATCAGATGACACTAAATAATTGTGGCTAATTATGTTCGGCATGATGATATTGTGGTTAGATAAGAAAATGTCCATATTTTTTAGAGCTATCTGCTAAAGTAAGACTAGAATGACACATGTCTAAAATTGCTTTCAAACACATTAGAAAGTAAGATAATAAATGAAGCATGGATGGCAAAATTTGGATAATAAGATATGGAGGTTCACTCTACTTTTTTTTATAGTTTTATGTATGCTTGAAATTTTTCATAATAATAATTAATAATAATAACTAGGGAACACTCTAAGATCTCGGTATAAACTATAAACTGAAAACTCCATAAAATATTGGGTCCCAGACTGTAGAATGACGTTCATCTATGTTCAGTTGAAATCTTCTTAGGTGTAATACTTGAAAAGTAACCAATTAAAATATATCTTATATATTGTATTTTAACTTAAAACCTACAACGTTAGCCAATGTTTTGATAATGGACTAAGCCTTTTTTTTTCCCTTTTGAGTATAGATGGGTCCTTATGATTGCTATTTGTGGTGTTTCTCCTACATAGACTGTAGCCATATGTCTCTTCTACAATTTTTAATTATGGCTTCTTCAAAGTGGAAAAGAAAATATAAACACTACAGAGCAATCTGAGTGCAGAATCTTTCCATATTTTTATTATTTTTCAACAACACCAACATTTATTCCATACACCAAAATTGATACAAATATTTTAGGAATTTAGCTTTGTTTACTTCTTGCTGAGCATTTAATTTGGTTTTTATATAACCAACAATTCTCTTTCTTGAACTCATATTTAATCGATCAATTTCATACAGTTACAAAGACTACTGCTATAAACAGGCTAGAGGATAAGCGTATGTGACTCTTGATAAGCACAGAGTTCAGCTGGTGGGAACAAAGTGCATTTATGGTACAGCCCCTTAGTGTGGGACATCAACCAGTGTATTTTACAGGAAGATGAAAATCCTGGTTAATATACTAGGCTAAGAAGAGGCCAATTAAAAAAAAAAAAAGCTTCTTCTTGATTTGGAAAAATTCAAATTCCAACTAAATTTTTGATCTTATATCAAGTTCTTTGAGTGATGGGTACCGGGCCAACAAGCATGCTGAGTCTGGTGAAGAGTCAACAAGGTGCCACAGAAAAAGCAGTTCATGCTCCACGTGGGAATGTGACTAGCACTGGAGGGAGCTGGGAGATGAGGTAAGGAGGGTGACTTTTTCAATCAAGTAGTGCTGGCTACTTTCCTCTTCAGAGATTAAATTTGTTCAACTAGCTTCCACAACAAACTTATGCTCAGAGTGGGGGCCAGTGACTAAAAATAAAGCCCTCTAGACTCAGTCACAGCCTCTTTTTCAAAACACAGTTCCTGCCTCTGGGTGAGGTTGGGAGTGGCTGAGTATTTGTTTTCTGCTTCCAGTGGCCTGGCAGCCACATCCTTGTAGAACATCATGTGCTCTTCATGGGTGCAAGAAAGAAAATGATTACGAATAATAGGACATCAAAGTTGAAAGGGGCCTAAGTGGCCTCTACTCCAAATGTCCCATTTTACAGATGTGGAGATTCAGGTCTAGATAGAGAGTGTGGCTTGTCACCAACTTGACCACCCTGCTGACTGTGTTCAGCAAACTTAGATATACTAATTACATACTGATTCCAAACTTCTGCCCCAAATTATCTGAAGTTCCGGACACTCTCTCACTGGATAATAATAAAAGGAGCAAAGTGGCCATTGGAATGTTGACAAGGTGATTGTAGAATACAAGAGAAACTTATTGCTGAGTGAGAAAAGATCTTCAGTGTCTGTGTAGGCCAAAACTTTTATTTTGTAGTTGAGGACACCAAAACTCTGAGCAGGCAGTGACAAAAGTATCTGAAGAAAAAGCTAGAAGAAGCAAATAAATTTTAAAATCCTGGAAATCCATCATTTGAAATATGTAATACCCAGAATGCTAAGAGTCCTATGTTGACTGAGTTAATTTTATTTCATACATCTCTATGGCCAGTGCCTGGCACAGCATGTAGTAGATTCTTGATAAATATCTCTTAACTGCATTATGAAGATTATCCTTCAAGTTAAGACAGCATAAGGCACAATGTATATTCCATAGAAGTTTAAAAGACTACAGCTGATTGATGGGTTAGAAAAGGGCTCCTGGAGGAGATCACATTGAGGTGGGCCTTGGAAAATGAGCAGAATTTTGAAGGGTGGGTTATGCAGGTGGGAAGTGGGAAGAGTGTGTTCTCCGTAGAGAAACAGGGTGTTAAGAATGCAGAGGGCAGGGTGCCTAGGGTTAGGGAAATGTCCAGCCATCCAGTTGGCCACAATGTAGCACTGGAGCGGGGGAGTAGAGGCTGTGGGCTTGTCACTGAGCACCCAGAACTCTGTCTTTAATTTTTCATGAGGCTCTGCAGAAGCTTATGGTTTTGAAGGGGAGGAAGGATATACAAAACTGATCGAGGAGTAAGACCTTACAAGAAACCAATACTCAGTTTAGAGACAGGAATTTTCCCTACTTCATCCAAGTGCTCTGGCTCTACGAAAAGGTCAGAAAAACACTGGTGACTGTCTTTCTTCGGAAATACTTTAAGACCATTGAAGCTGTCAGGGACCTCAGCAACCTTATGATGGTTCTGGTGATCCAGGTCCATTCTGGCTCAGGAAGTATAAAGACACATGGAGATTAGCCAAGCGTGAGGAAAATATTGGTTAAACAGTCTCAATTCTTCAGAAAAGTTCAGGCTGAGTTCAAATTTGGGATTGAATTTTGAGCCAGTGTTGATTTTGTCAGCACCTGTTTGCCCCAAGACTTTAGAAGAAAGGTTGTTGGTATTAGCTCTGATGAAGAAAGTGGAGAAAACAGTAATGCCCATTAATTGTCTCCTTTTAGTCACTCTATTAGGCGCTCACATATATTTTCACTAATCTTTTCAGCAATTTTGAGAGTTAGATAGCTTTAGAAGTGTATGGTACCTATAACTTTTTCTGTCTAGCAAGCTTTTTCGTCACTCTGATATTGGTGGTCATGTGACTGGGGACTAGCCAATCAAAATAGCTCATCTCCTAGCTATGGTGATCAGACCCAACCTGCACTCATCAGAGTCCTTCCTTGAGACTGATACCTTGATGCTGGACAGAGAAGCATTTTCTGCTGATCTCAGCTGAGGCTATGGTGGCCACTGTGACAACCACACTGCAGTCCAGTCTCTACCTCTGCCCAGTCCTGCTTCCTCTATTCCCTCACAGGGGTGGTACCTGAGCACTCATCTCTAACACTCATTAATCACTTTCTCAGGGTGATCTCTCAGGGAACAGGTTAAAGAGGAGGAGAAGGGATGATAGTTGGGTTGGGGAGGCAGTGCTGGTGTCTGACTTTATAGAGAATTTTCCTTAAATTGCATAGTATAATTAAAAATAAAAATACAAGCATTCAGAAAGCCATTTGTTTTCCCAAAGAAAGCTTAAACCTAGCAACTTTCCATCAGCTGCCAGGAGTGCTAGGAGAGTTTAGAGGTATTTTCTCCTAAAGACCAGAAAATGGCACAGATGGCCTTTCAAGGATCCTTCTAGTTTCTATCAATTATGCTTTACATATCTAAGAGCTGTTTTAAATGAATTGTTTCAGAGAACTTTATGATTTGCATGGATGCAAAAAAAAAGATTCAATATTTTTTTTGCTGAGTGGGCATGGATGATGAATGCTTCTTAATAAACAAGGGTGATGCAGCCACTGGACAGCCTTTAACTCTGGTCACCCTCACTGCTCAATTACTGACATGATTGCCGTTCTCAGGTCTGAGATGAGCAAATCCAAAGCAGGCAGTCTGAAAGTTAAGACACAAATAAACCTCTCCAGAGCAAGCAGAATTACTCCTGGCAAAGCTACGTGGTCAGGGGCCGGGGCTGCATCACACACCACTCACCAGGGACCCAAGTGGGAGCTGCTTGCTGATCCATGTGCCTAGGAGACACTGTATCCATCTGGGAGACAGACTGCCTTTCTCTAACCTTCACAAAGGTACCACACTGGCTAGTTTCTCCCTGCCGGGAATATGCCTTCTCTCCTTCTAATCATTTTCTCATCCAAATTAAAAAGAAGCTTGGAGCTCCAGCATGAATAACGGCCAACGACTGAGAAACATCTGTAATGGGCAGATTTGTTCACAATTCATTAAGCATAAAGATTTAATTCATTTTTACATTAAATAGGTTGATTGAATACGACAACTAAATTACTCATTGTCATTTCAAAGACAAAAAGGATTTGGAGCATTAGGGAAAGAACTTGTGTGTTGTTTTTTTTTGTTTTTTTTGGATTTTTGTGTTTTTTTTTTGGTAAACATAATTTTTCATGTAGAAAGTTCACAGAGTTTACCTGTAATCTTAGCTTGCAATCAGACGAAAAGATGAGAGCTGGTCTTATAGAGTTTATTTAAAAGCTTAGAGAGAGTTCAATTCAAGGCAAATACCATTTTCCTTTCCTTTTTTTTTTTTCGTGCCCATGCCAAAATGTACATACATCTTGAAAACATTCCTGTGGAGGTGACTCTAACTTCCTGTACTACAAGTACTTGCAGAGGAAGGTGGGGTCCTGCCAGAGGCACACTGTAGCACAGGCCTCATGGCCAGGGCCTTGTGGTCAGTGTAATGGGACAAATAGACCCCATGTAAGGGACAGAGCAGGCTACTTCTGGTAAGTTACATACACAACAGTGAGACACAGATAGGACAGAGAGACTCTTTAAAGAGAACAGGGTCGATGAGAAAATAACTTGATCTTGAGTTGTTCTCCAGATCCATTTGATTTAATAATATTAATAAAAGGATACACAGAACTACACCACAAATGAACAGGTTAGCCTGAATCACAGGCCCAGTGGATATCACTTACTTGAGGCAATTTGAGCAACTCTACCTTTGATTTCAACATGCTTTTACTGAAGAACTTCTTTCAAATGGGAAAGGAAAGTAGTAAGTCATTGATATTTTAGCAAGAGTGAGTTTGTCATCTGGGACCAAGGGAACAAGCAGTAAGATCTGGCAGTGATATGAGGATTGGAATGATGATGGGTGGAGATCTGGAAGTGAAGGAGGAAGAGAGCCTTGTAGGTTAGTCTATCCCTATCCTGAAAGCTCACCTTCTCCATGAGCTTGTTCTACATTAAAAGGGCAGACTATGTTCAGTGTTAGCTTCTCTTTGGCAGCAGCATGTTGGGAGATGTGGATTTCCTTATTTCCAAAAGGGGTTCCTCAGACATCTAGACACAAACAAAACGTCCCACAGCCCAATGCATTCACGTCAGGTCTGGGCCACAGGACCTCACCGGGATCAGGGAGCAGCCAGCCTTACTAAAAACCAAGCCTCTCTGAGCAAATCTGTTTTGCATTCCAAAGTTAATGTGAAGCATCTAAGAAAATAATGCAGGTGAAAATAACTGTTAGCAGGAACACAGTTGTTCTATCTGTTCTGTGTAGTTAGGCACCTAGAGATATTCCTCCTCTTATGTACAGAACAGCCTGTAGGATTTGGAGAAAAGAAGCAACACAACAGCCAGAGAGTGTATAGCTCTGTATTATCTGGGTTTCTTATGTTCCGAAATGTATTTCTGCACAAAAGATCCTAGATCACATGGCAGGCCTTCCATCTATCCACCCATCTATCAACCCATCATTCATCCATCCATCCATCCATCCATCCATCCACCAAAAGCTACTTGATACTAATTACATGTGTCAGGCTAACGACGGTCAGCCACATGTGCCCATCCCTACAATGGGTAGGCAAGAAGTAGGTAGTTATTTTCTTTGGTAAAGAAAATAGCTGACAGACATGATAAAATCCAATAAGATACAATATAGCATAGACATAAAGACAGGCTCTGGAGTTAACTGTTTTAATCATGATTTTGTCACTTTGTAGCAATGTAGGAAAGTTATCTAATCCTAGTGCCTCAGTTCCCTCTTCTGTAAAATGAGGGAATAATAATAATTCCTACCCTACAGTATTTTTGTAAGAATTAATTGAGACAATGAACGTAAAGTGCTTAGAACCATGCCTGGCACATATAATGTACTCCTGGCGTCTAAAGAGGTAGCAGGAAAGCGGAGTTTCCTAAGGGACAGAAATGTGTCTGATGTCATGACCGGCTCATTTACAAATGCTCCAGCCACTGGCCATAGAAGGAGTAAGTTGGTGGTAGTTGGGAAGGTTAAAACCTAGGGTTTTATGTTTAATATGTTTGTCTTCATGTTCCCAGAGGTCCAGCAATAGCTCAAGCCAATAGTTCCAAAAAAAAAAAAAAAAAAAAAAAAAAAAAAACAACCTAGTGAGGAAAGCCAGGGGATGGGGAACATCCCTAGGAAGAAGAAAGGGAACAAGTAAGAAGACTTAGGTGGCAGAATTCTTGCAGGGTCCTGATAAGGGTAAACCATCAGCTAAAGCAGCCTGCCAAGACTTTGATAGACAAGGTATATCGAAGCCCTGAGCCTATGAGGCCCTGGCTCTTCTCTATTAGATAATCCCCCAAGGAAGTAGCCGATAAAGAGGAGAAGTTGGAGGAGAGGTAAGCACCAGGTCTAAGGCTGAGCGGTTTTATGCTCAATGTAGCAACTTCTGCAAACCCACTAGAACGTCTGGAGAAATAAAAGACCCTGTATGGGTAGGAGAAATCACGTGCTTGCTTTAATCTTCTCCAAATATCAAGGAATGACTTTGGATCATGGTGGTGGGTGCTTTTTCCAGATCAGATGCTAATCAAAGAAGTCAATCTTAAACCTGGGGGTGATCCCTAACAAACTTTTTTTTTTTTTGTAAAAATCAAACAAAACTTTAACCATCACTGGGAAAAAAGTAATGGGCTGGTTCAGAGTAATGGTTATGATTAATGTCTTGCTAAGTTACCCCTTGAAAAAGGGAAGTGGACCATCTCTCTCCATAAGAGAACAGAAGAGACACAATAATTGTTATCTTAGCACAGACTGGCTTGTGTTGACTACTTTGGATATAAGTCCTCATGTAATCTTCAAAGATTCTCCAAGACATTTGTCTCCATTACATGGATGAAGAAACTGAGGACTAGAGAGGTGAAGGGAAGTACTCAAAGTCTTACAGCCAGTGACAGGTAGAGGTTGATTTGAACTCAGTTTTCCCTCCTCCAAATCCCAGTAGCTTTCTATTACTGACCCCAGACCCACCCGTCATCCCATAGTGACTGTATGTAGAGGGGAACAAAGCTGAGCCTAAAAGAGGAAAATACCTGCAGTACTGTAGAGTGCAGCAAGGAACACTGACACAGATCTGCGGCGGAGCTCTGCAACTACAGTCTTAGCTTTAGCTCTTAGTCCTTCCGTCCTGCGTAAGGCTCCTTTGGAAAAACTAATTTGAACAAAGGGCAAGACTATTTTGTTAATGTCTTGTCAGGAGGGTGACAGCTGGGTGGAAAGGGGAAAAGGAGAAAGAAAGACCATAGAAAGAGAGGACAGGGGAATGGCCTGCATGACAGCAGCACAAGCTTAGTGGGGCTGGGGTTGGGAATGGAGATGGGATAGGGATGGAGATGGGGATGGGATGGGGATGGAGATGAGGATGGAGATGGGGATGGAGATGCGTGAGTGCTGCTTTTCATTCAACATGTTCCATGGAGTCAAGTGGGGAAGCAAAGCTGGAAGGACTTAGGGAATGATGGCACTCAACCCTTAATCGCACTTGTCAGCCAAGTGCTGTCCTAGTGCTAGAATTTATAAACACATTTACTCTTTCCAGAAACATTTTGAGGTATTGTTGATTGACCTTTCTTCCTAGGTAAGGAGACTAAGAAAAATTAACAAGTCAATGATTTACCATGTAGCTACTCTATACCTTCTTTTATCTCTAAACACTTTTTCATATAGAGCTTCTAATACCCTCTGACCTATATTGTAATCGATCACATATGATCATTCTTTGCCCCCAGAAATTATTCCTTGGAGTCATCTTATATTAGAATCTTTACAGAATACTCTAAAGGGTACTTTTTAATCACTTTATTTTGGACAACAAAATGATGAAGACATGTTAGTTTTAAGATGTCTAAAGCAATGCCAATGTGGGACCTTATGGGAGACTCCTGGTAATACAGGAAAGTAGGGGATAGAGAAATGGGACACATGTGCCAATTATTCCTGGAGATCTGACCCCTCAATTGTTAAATTTTGAGACCACAGTAACAAACCATAAAAAGACCATGTTAAAACCATTATTATTACATGTAATATTTTAGAGATAAGTGGTTATCTTAAGAGATCACAAATAGGGAAAGGATTATAGTAGCGTGGGGTAAATTTCCCAATGAGAATATCATACAAAAAGTGCTGAATCTCAAGCAACCTGGATGGACAAGCAGATAATGTTCTTTGGAAAACAGGCTTGAAGACTGGCTCTAGTGAAGACCAAGACACTGATGCAAAGACACATGGGAAAAGTTTGACTAAAAGTATTGCGCTGTGACTGGGTAAAGGCAATACATTATAAACATGGCATGACTTTTAAATATATCATTTAAACTAAATATCTCACTTAAATATATCATTAAATATTAATCATTATGTATAAATTAACAAATATGTGATTTTTAAGTATGTAGAAGTCATTAAAACAATATATTAACTATTATACATAGACATTTGCCTATTTCATGTACATTCTGACATATTTTTATATTGACCTCAACAGAATCCTTTCTTAAATGCTCATTGGCTAAGTGGGGGTGCTATAATATTCAGAATCACCTCACACATGCTCTTATATCCACTTTACTCTCACTGAGGTGATGGCTACATCCTAACTCACACACGGTTCAACCTAGCATATAGTCTGTCCTCAGTCAGAGAGTGTTGAGTTGTTGCTGTCGTTTTAGAGATAAAGAAATAGAGATTCCAGTGGGTTAGGAAACTTGGCCAAAGCACACAGATAATAATGAGCAGAGCTGGCCTGTTCTAGAACAGTTTTCCGATGTCCTTGCCAGGACACAAGCTACAATACCAAGCTGGAGTGCAAGGAAATGTTTCCTCCTACTCTCCTAGAAACAGAACCCCATCACGGGGCAGACTCCACAAATCCCAGGCTGGAGGATAGCTAGAGACGTGTTATCTTTGGATCTGGCCACTGCCAGGACAATACCACACACAAATACATTTGGCCTTATGTGAATTTGTTATTGATTCATGACAGCTGGGAAGCAGACCTGGCAACATTCGATCATTTGGTTTAGAAATTCACACTTCTTTTTCATTTCAGACATTATCACTTTTTTCTCACATTCTTTTCAAGATGTGTGATAGCATTACACACTGCCTAGGCACTCGTGTGAGGAGCACTTCCCGGGAACTCACTCTCACCACGAGCTCAGTGGAAAATCTGCAGATGTGTGGTAATGTAGAAAATGCTACGAAAAGGGTCTTGTCAGCACAGTCATTACAACTGTGTTGCTCATGCTGCAAGTTAACATGTACTTTGATCGCTGACATTAAATTTTGTCATAGAGGAAGTTTTTTAAAATCACACTTTATTGGAATTTTAAAGATATGTTCTCACAAGTTATAAAATGTGTTCTCCCAAAGTAATTTAGGAATAACATTCTAAAGTCTAATCCATGTAATGTATACTTGAAATTAATAATAAAATAAAAAATTTTTAAAAAAGAATAACACTCTAAAGAAATGTTAACATTCCCTTATATAAGAAGTGTATGAAATGTATGTGTCTGTGTTTGTGTGCTTAGGTTTGTGTTCTTGTGTGTGTATATGTTTAAATCTTTCTCACCTCTCACTTCTGGACAAGTCAAGCTTTTAAAAGCAGAACTGTCTCTGGGTAAAATCATGCCGAAGTCACAAGTTGCTTTCTGCCTTGCTGCCTTCCCACCATTCAATTGACCAGAAAGTACTTGTCAATATTCCACATACCCTCTTTTCCTTCCATCCCCCTTTTCTAGGCCCCAGCTAGCTTTCAGAGATGTTCATCACTACACATTCTTCCTGGGTAGTTAATTGAGAATGGCAGGTCCTAGAATATTAGGATAAGAAGAGACTTTGGTGGATTCTCTGATCCAAGGTCTTCATTCTGCATGCAGGAAAAGGCTCAAGGACCAAAGGCCTCAGTGGCAACAAGTCAGGACAGACTGTGAGAATGCTGTCTGTGGGACTCTCAATGCTTTCCCAGAGCCCAGGAAAGCAACCCACATGGACAACCCTGACAATGGGGATCAGTCCTTAAGATCCTGGCACCACTCTACTCTTTGCCTTGACCTTCTTCTCCCAAATTCCTGCCCCCAAATCCACCTCTCTGAATGGGCCTGAGGGCAGTGGGGCCTATCAATGAGTATGGCCCTGCAGAAAGACCATTCCAGATTCAGACTGCTGGCAGAGGTGGGTTAAATACTTCCACTTGGAGAGGATTGCCTAAGTTTAAATCATCATTGTCAAGAGCAAACAGCACGACACCTGTAAGTGACAGCTTTTAAATTACTGCAAATTTCCTGTTTCAGAGGGACCAAGAGCCAGAAGATCAATTGTTAATTCTTAGCATGAGTTAGAATTTGTTGTCATATGCAACATTCCTTTCTTCCCTGATTTATACACACATATAAACCTCACACCCTATTAATGAGTCTCTTTGTTTCAAAGATAAAGGCAAGATTTACAAAAAGCCCTCAAGACTGGACCTTGCTTACCCTTCTGGCCTCATGTTGTCCACTGGCCCCTCTTTCTGTGCATCCAGCCATCTCATCTTCTTCCTTAAGGGGCCTTTCCTTGATCCTCATTTCCTGGTCAGGCCCCCTATCCCCACCCCAGGTATGTACTCTTTTGCCAATTTAGCAATCTCTGCACGATTTATACGATGGTAGTCAAGCAATTAACTAGTTGGCTATTTACTCCACATTCCTAATATCAGCTTCCAAAAAGCAGAGACCATCTCTGTCTTACTCCCAGAGACCTAAGGACTGTGTCTTGTATATATGATGGGTAAAAAATATTTTAGTGAATAATAGCGGTCCTGGGGGGCGGAATGTCTAGGCAGCCACACTAAATATGGGGGCGGGTTTGGCTCAGCTGACTAGTCCTGGGAGCCAGAGAGATGTGGCCTGGATGGAAAGTGGGGGCAGTCCGAGGAGAGGCTTGCAGGCCAGCTTGGGAGATGAGGCTCAGCCATGGGGCATTTCACAACAAGGCCTCGGACAGTCCTTTTGAGCAGAGAGCACTCTGGGATTTGGCTTTCTGGTTCCATGTTTTTCTGAGCAATACAAGATGGGAAGGAAAACAGTTTAGAAGGAAACAATGTTCATTGACTCCTTGATGGTCTGAGAAATCCTCATAAGGTATAGGGCAAGTTGGAGTAGCCAAAGTCATTCTCCACCCTGCCTAACCCAGAAGGGACCCTGGTGCTCAGGACATTAGAAAAGCCATGCAGCTATTTGTGGCTTCTGTTGAAAGAATTCCACTGGCTTTGGAGTCAGAAAGACTTGGGTTCAAATCTCTGTTTCTACTTGCTAGTCGTGTGAACCCAGGCAGATGACTTAACCTCTCCTTGAGCTTCAGTAGCCTTTTTTTGTAAAATGGGCATAATTACTGGCTCACTATAGGAATGAACAGATCATAAGTGAAGGATCTGACCTAGAGGAGGCACTATAAGTAAAGAATAGTTAAAATTTCTGATGGTTTGTTATTCTGTCAGCTTCTGGAGGGACGTTTGGCTCTGATCACTGTGGATTTTGACCTTTCTATTTACTAGGGATTATATAATAGCCCATTGTAAGACAGAAGTTTATATAATTGTTAGGAAGTTTGCTTCTCAAATAATAGAAAAAAAATTGTTTTCTTTAACCAAGTGTTTGGTCCCATTGAATCCAATTACGTCATTGATTCAGAAACTTTATGGTTAGAATTGCGTCCAACAATTAATACCCTCTTGGCTGGGTCGAAAGGGAGGCCACCCCCATTCTGCTATCCAGAGACCACAGGAAATGCTAGGCTCAGGTGTGTAGCCCCATTACCAGGTAATGTTAGGAAGAACACACACAGAGGCGTGCATTCCTGAGCGGTGAATGTAGGGGTTTTTGTTTGTTCTCTCCTTATAAGGAATGAGTTATCATCAATCCCAAAGAAAGGTCATGGCTTTTTCTCTCTCTTCAAGTGGCTGAAATCAGCTTTTTGCCTCAGAGGGGTGGAGTAGTGATTAAACGGTAAATACGCCAGCATTTCAGATATCCAACTATGAGGATGTTGACAAATCTTTGCAGCAGAACCGAATTTTGAGGGTTTTGTCTGA
The DNA here is from genome assembly GCA_028627145.1 of Eidolon dupreanum. Lineage (NCBI taxonomy): Eukaryota > Metazoa > Chordata > Mammalia > Chiroptera > Pteropodidae > Eidolon > Eidolon dupreanum. The sequence goes on along the minus strand of CM053502.1, from coordinate 61,366,253 downwards.
TTCTAGGGACTCTCAGAAAATGAACTTGGAAGCTTCCCCTTTCCCTTAGAAGCAAGTCAGCCTGAAGGTCCACTTTTGTAGCCAGGAGTTGCAGCCGTGTTTTTTACCCTCGCCACAAGCTATTTTCTCTTTTCTTCACTTTCTGTTTCCCTTCACCCTTCTGTATTGATATGTGGAGCAAATGGCTGCTGAAAGGTGCAGGGGTCCCCAAAAGTGACGGGTGATGCTTTTCCTCCTCTCAGAAAGATCAACTCTTCATACTTCATAGAAGCAAAGCAGCTCTCCAAAGTTCAACCCTCGCCTCCTCACTGAAGCCCCAACCCTACTCACCCATCTCCTGTCCTCAGGATTCTCACTGCACCATCTCACACCCAGTGCATGGTCTGATACTCGCTTCTGCATGGTCTTGTGTGGATTGTGGTACTTTCCTGAGCATGGTGGTCTGCCCTCCTCACCAAGATCACAGGTTCCTCATAGGCAAGTAGACAGCTTCTACTTCATCTGTTGCCCCCGAGGGCCCAGCTCAAGTGCTGAGCATTAAATGGTTGTTCAGTGGAAGCTGGTCAATGGCTTGATCAAAAGTCGTTTAGGTTATGTGGTCCAAAAAGCCTAGATGATCTCCTCCTTTCTATGCTTTGTTGAGAATGAGCCCAGGTTATTGAGAGCTGGCAATCTGAAGTCATCTAGATCTGCACCTGATACTTGCTCCTAGTTGTCCCTGGAGCTGACCAGGCACAAGAATTTCACTCTCCCTTCCTTTTGTAGGTGGCCATGTTTTAAATCCACTTTCCAGATTCTCTTCCAGTCCCACGTGAGCGAGCCCTACTGCGTGACCAGCCCTGTGCTCAGACATCACTGCAAAGGAAGCAGAGCTACTGTCCTGCCCCAGGGGACTTCTGGGTAGTTCAGGACTGAAAACACACATCAAGAGGTATTTCCATGTTCCACCCATCAGCCTTTTTCTTACAAAAAAAGTAGGGGGCGGGTGGGAGGACTGTAAAGCTTTTATCATTTATCTGCTTTCCTGCTGTTACTTTCTGCAGCCTGGGAACTAGGACCAACGTTTCAGTGTCCCCTTTGTGGTTCCCTGACATCCTTCACAGACCCCCTTGTGGGTTTTATTGTTAATTGCTATAACAGCAAATAAGAAAACAGGCATGAGTAAGTTACATATGTTCCCAAATCTTTTCTTAGCCCCTACTGATACAAGGTAAATTGGTGCAACATTTCTGGACATGAGGCTGACCAGACATGAAGTTGCCAATGTTGCCTTTAAAAGTTCATCTGCTTTAGCTCTTCCAGCTTCCTCAGATCCTTCTGGAGCCAGCATGAGGCGGAGCCAACCAAATGGGGGCAACCACATGGGGAGCTGTCCCTGCTGGGGGTGCGCTGGCTTTGAGTGAGGCCTGACCCAGGACAGATCGATGCTCTAGGATCCCGCAGGCACCCTTCGTCAGCACTGGGGCTGGGCTGAGGTGCTAATATTTAAGAGGTTATGACATTACAACCCACAATATTAAAAAAAATGGAACTTTTGTAATTATATTGAGGATCACTCCATTGATGTGCCCTGATAAAGGATCTCTAATTTCACTAATAAGAACTTGAAGGGAGTAAAGAGATTCCAAAAACGGTTGGCAACTATTCCATAAGTAGAATAGTTGAACAAGCTCCAAAATGCCTAAACTGTATAACATGGTCTATGGCATAAGGAAAGTTCATGGGCTTTCACCTACCCTGGCCTAACTCTACAGAGTCCCCATCTCCCGTGGACTTTCTTTCCAGTGTGCCCCTCCCTGGTCTCTCTCCAGGTGACATACAGGTCACAAGGGCATGAATATATGTGTCTTTTCTTCATCTGTGGTCATGTCTTTTGGTTTTGCCAGTGTGAGCTTATAAATTGTTGCAGGGACTCTCTTCCCTACCACTTGGCTCTCAAGAGACCCACTAGACTATATGGGGGAGAAGGGGATGGGAGGTGGAATGGTGCTGAGGGCTTCTGGGTGCTCCCACCAGGAGCTCTGATCCTTGGCTCGTTGTTTAAAGAGAAAGTGCCAATGAGCTACAGGGCCGATAGAAAGAGCACTGTTGGCATTGCTGTCAGAAAAGTTTAATCAGAATTCCAGTTCTGCCATGTGCCTGTGGGCAATATGCCTAGCCTTTCAGAGGATGGCCGCAAGGGTACTGGGACGTATGTATAGAAAAGCACATTGTGAACCATTAAGTACTAAGTAAATGCCAGGTGTTATTACCCAGAAAGGGACAGGAATCACAGGAACAGAATGGAATAGTGGTGGATTTTTGTTTGTTTTATTCACTGCTTAATCCCCCACACCTAGAATGGTCCCTGACACAGTTGGCACTCCACTCAGTAAACCTTTTTAAGTGAACGAACAAATGAATAAATAACCTGTGAACCCTATGGATTATTCCCTCTCTCTTTTAACCTGTGACATTTCAGGTTTATCTTCCAAGAAAGCAGGTACTGTGTGAAAGTGGAAAAAGTCACTGGAAGAGAGTATGGTTTCTTGCTTTGTGAACTGAAGCCATTTCTTAATCATTCTGGCCTCAGTTTCTACATCTATCAAATGGGAACAATAATTTGATACAGAGTCTTCATCTCAGAGGTAATGTGTGAACAAGACATGAGAATATATATATTGAAAGGCTTTTATGTGTATATGGTGCTTCTTAACTGTAGCATGTTGGATTACAGCAGACCAGATGGGGACTCTGATTAAAGGATCTCTGTAGATCCTCACCTAGGTTCCAGTGAGAAGTCAGTCTCAGAGATGCAGAAAATCTTTTATTTATTAGAAGTTGCCTATACTAAAATGAGTCAAGTTATCTGTGTGGGTAGGCATTTGTTTGGTTAGAAATTGAATTCCTGATTTGTGTCCAATCTTTTCTAGTGATCCATTTAAGGAACGGGAAGCACTCCTACACAGGATCAGTTTACATACTCTTGAGAAACCACTAACTTGCAGCACTTGTCTAACAAACGGGCCGGTTTCTGACAGCCTGCTCAAGTCAGAAGCCCTCTGGGAAAGCAGAGAGCTCTCTAAACAGATACAAAAGCTCTTATTTTATCACCAAAATATCTTTTCTGAAAGGCAGCACTGAACTCCAACAGACAGACAAGCTTGGAAACAATCCTCAGGGTACAAAGCTGCTTGGAGTGATGGCTCCCCTAATAAGCAAGTCAAATTTTCCCAGCGACCCCTCCTCACTCCTATTATCACCATCCCCACCCCAATCTCCCACCAAAAATAAAGATATTGCCCTATTTGCTGGCTGGGTCTGAAGTCTCTTTGATGAGGGCAGTTTTTTATTGATGGTTGGAGAGATTGCCCAAATGAACATACATACCTCAGGATACAGCTTAAATTCCTACCACGCTGTCACCTGACACTCCTGAAAGGAGGATGAAAAGAGAGGGGAAAGCATGGGATGGGGAGATAGTGACCTGAAGGAGAGCAAATGACCCAGAAAGGGAAACTTGGGGACAAAGACAAAGCCAACCTACATTAGAATTTAGTCAAAGATCAGCTCTGGACCACAGTAACTGGAGCACACATCTGCCCTTGTCCTCTGCCATCAGCACAGAGCACTTTCCATCAGAATCTGCTTCTTGAGGTCAGAGACACAAAGGCCTGCAAGAAAACACGCACCCTCATTTGCCCTTTGTCCATGAAGGCCATGGGCGTAAGGTTCACAGTATGCTATGCTGAATAGTGCCATGAACTATGTAGGTATCATTTGACTTTGGACAAATCACTTGACCTCTCCAGGCTTTAGTTTCCTCATCTATAAAATGGGGTGGTTAAACTGGAAAATGTTCCAAGTTCCTTTCCAGTTCTGCTGCTTCTAAGTTCCCCAGGTCACCTGCCCCTATTTGGATTCAGTAGAACATTGAGGATCATTTCCCTTGTCCTCCTGGAGTAAACATAGACCCAGGAGGATACCTGATACCATCCTCTGAGGTGCTGCTTCTCTATAATTGATTACACCTGAGTTGTAGGATGCCTCAGCCCTGTCTGGATTCTTGGTTTTTGCTGCTTACTAGCTGCATGTAACCTTAGAAAATCTTTTCTCCTCTGCTCATTTATCACTAGAAATGAGCCATAGCTCCTGGCATATAGAGTCAATGGGAGGTCAGAGTTGATGTATATCTTTTCTTTTTCTTTCTTAGAAAAATGTCTGACTCAACGCAAGGATTCTCTAGTCATCGGCTCCCTTCCTTCAGTCTTGCTGACTGAGTCACATTGGCTTGGATGTGTTAGGAGGAGGTAAGGTCAAGAACTATCCCGCAGAT